>CM046856.1:50482711-50585722 GCA_025617745.1 Heliocidaris erythrogramma | reverse complement strand
ATGGAATGGTTATTACCTACCTAGTTGAGACTATTTTTGAGCACCAAGTCGGACACATTATTATTCATGAGCTTATGCAACACGCGCGCGCGCCTTCTTATTGTACATTTTGGCTATTAGTGGGCATCGAAGTGGGCAATGTTGATGAAATGTTTTCAAACAAAATCGCGCATTGGTGCTCATTATAGTGTCTTGGTGCTCATGAAACGTGTGCCAAATTCTACGGGGATTGTAGGAATGATTATCTGCAAAATTTTGTTGCAAATGAATCTTTATAGGTCTAAATATTGTCTTTAACATCTATTCATCTAGACACTGACTTTGATTTTCTTAGATTACAATCTTGATGACTGTTTT
The DNA here is from genome assembly GCA_025617745.1 of Heliocidaris erythrogramma. NCBI lineage: Eukaryota > Metazoa > Echinodermata > Echinoidea > Camarodonta > Echinometridae > Heliocidaris > Heliocidaris erythrogramma. The sequence goes on along the minus strand of CM046856.1, from coordinate 50,585,365 downwards.
CAAGCAAAATCGCGCATTGGTGCTCATTACAGTGACTTGGTGCTCATGAAACGTGTGCTAAACACTTCCGAGGATTGTAGGAATGATATATCTGTATAATTTTGTTTCAAATGAACTTTATTTACGTCTTAACATTGTCTTTAACATCTATTCATCTAGACACTGACTTTGATTTTCTTAGATTTTGTTCACTCTGCTTAATATAGACTATCCTGATGGAATGGTTATTACCTACCTAGTAGAGACTATTTGAGCACCAAGTCGGACACATTATTATTCATGAGCTTCATGCAACACGCGCGCGCGCGCCTTCTTATTATACATATGGCTATTAGTGGGCATCGAAGTGGGCAATCTTGATGACTGTTTTCAAGCAAAATCACGCATTGGTGCTCACTATAGTGACTTGGTGCTCATGAAGCGTGTGCTTAACCCTACGAGGATTGTATGAATGATATATATGTATAATTTTATTTTATTAGAACTTTATTTATATCTCAATATTGTCTTAAAACATATGGCTATTAGTGGGCATCGAAGTGGGCAATCTTGATGACTGTTTTCAAACAAAATCGCGCATTGGTGCCCATTATAGTGACTTGGTGCTCATGAAACGTGTGCTAAACCCTACGAGGATTGTAGAAATGATTATCTGTAAAATTTTGTTTCAAATGAACTTTATTTACGTCTCAATATTGTCTTTAACATCTATTTATCCAGACACTGACTTTGATTTCATTGATTATAGTCTGGATGACCGTTTTCAAGCAAAATCGCGCATTGGTGGTCATTATAGTGCCTTGGTGCTCATGACAGGGGTTATAGGAATAATTGGTTTCAGTGGCGTCAAGGGGGGGGGGGGGGGGGGGTGGGCAAAACTTGCGAGGAAATGATTAGCGGAAACTGTTTGGAGGGAGATCCATATGTTTTTCTTCTCGCCAGCTTGAAAAGTCGCTTAGTGGGGGGGGGGGGGTATTATGGTGTCCAATTCTCTGACAAGCAAAAGAAAAGAAGGTTCTAAAACAAAGGGGGGAATCTATACCTTTAAGTTTTGTTTGGGTAAAAAGTTCTGGGGGGCAGTCTGCCCTTTGCCCCCCCCCCCCCCTTTGGGTATGCTAGTGATTGTCTTGAAAATATGTGTTTCTATATGAACTTATTTACATCTCAATATTGTCTCTAATATCACTTCATCCAAACACTAACTTTGATTTGCATTGATTATAACCTTATGACTGTTTTTTCAACAACTTCGTGCATCGGTGCCTGATAGAGCATTGGAGTTTGAGCTCAAGAAACGTGTGCTTATAATCTCATAATATGTGTTAGCACGATATCGTGCCTTGTAGCTAAATGAACGCGTGCATAATCTTTATAGTAGGGTATCAAAAAGGGGTACCCCTATAGGACAACACCCCTCTAGATATTATGTAAAGGCCATATTAATTCTATTTTGGCGAGCGAGCGTATAGCAAACGAGCACAATATTGTTCAATGTGATGTTAAGTCCAATTTGGGGTACTTTTCCTATAGAGGATGTCCGGGGGGAGTGGTCCGGGGGTAGTAAGTTGTACTAGAGCGTGGTTGTCCTAGAGAGTAGTTGTCTGGGGGTAGTTGTCCTCGAGGGTAGCTGCCCTATGGGGTAGTTAGTTGGGGGGGGGGGCTAATCAACCTAGAGGGTCATTGTCCGGGGTGTAGTCGTTCTAGAGGGTGGTTGCACTATAGGGTAGTGGTCCTACACTGTAAAAAATATCTGTATTTTTTACAGGGGAAAAAAATAGAGGTTAGTTCTGTATTTACTCATAACAGCTAATCTGATTTTATGTGTACATCATTTTCATAGGAAAAAGTAACAACTAATGTGTATTTTTACACCAGAAGTTGTGGCGACTCTGCTGACACCAGATTTGCTGTAAAATTACAGATTTTTTTTTTTTACAGTGCAGGGGGTAGTTTTCCTAGAGGGTGGTTATCCTAGGGGTGGTTATCCGGGGTTGGTTATCTATCGGGGTGGTTGTCCAGCGGGTAGGTGTCCTAGAACCTTGTGAACATTGAACGCACAAAGATTTACCTATGCTGTAACTTTTTTTTCATCATAATCCCAATTCAATGAAGTTTGAAGTTTATTTGTTCCACATTCCACATTTACATCAAAACAATGTTTCAGAAGTTATTTTACAAACATAATTGTCAATTTCAAAAGAACTCAGATCAAGTATAATGTGGGGAGCCTAAATAAAAAGCATTGCTTGTAAATGATTAGGCTCCCGTATAGAGTAATTCTGATTGGGATGCGATGAAAGGGGGGGGGGGGACGGATCAGATTTATAAAACGTACAAGGAGTACAAAGCTCAGGATATGGAGTAAATAAACGAAAAAGACGAAAGAGAAGAAGAAGAAAGAAAGAAAAAGGAAAAGAAAAGAAAATGAAGAAAAGAAAAAGAGAAAATGAAGAAAAGCAGAAGAAGAAGAAGAAGAAGAAGAAGAAGAAGGAGAAGAAAAAAATTGTAAAGACATGACAGTGTTACACAAGCAAAGTCTATGTGACCACCTGTACGATCCAACATGATATGAATATTCATACATACATGTACTTACTTAAGAGGTAACACCTTAGCTTCCGTTTAAAAGAATTGTTGGAGGGGCTATCAACTAGTTCGTTATACAGGCTGTTCCAGAATTTGGGTCCAGTAAAGGTGATTGTTTTGTTTCCGAAAACGGTGCGAGTTCGGGGGGAGGTGGAAATGGTTTGTTTGTCTAGTTGGATAGGAATGTACAGCATTATTGCGTTGAAAAATAGGGACGAAAGCATCTGGTATATTACCTTTCGAGAGTTCGTACATAAATATTCCAAGATTGTACAAGTACAAGATATTACAATTATAGAAAAGTTCATTTGTATGTGCACTAAATCCAACATTATTTACTAATTTTTGTCAATTATGGTTATGGAGCAATTTCCCCATGCAAGTATACAATAGTTAAGATAAGGCAAGATCAGGGCAGAATAGAGTATAAGCATAACATGAGGAGGTACAAAAGGTTTCAACTTGTTCATTACACCTGAATTACGTGATAACAGTTTACATAGGCAATAAATTTGAACCTTCCATGTTAGTCTACTGTCTATAAAAACACCCAGAAATTTGGTAGATTCAACCTGGGCGATATTTTTATTGTTTATTTGTATATTACCTGGTAAGGATGATATAGAATTACTAAATAGCATGAAATTTGTTTTATTTATATTGAGCTTGAATCCAGTCAGAAACGCATTTTAATTCAGTGTTTACGATGTTCAGAAGTGTATCGGGGTTCTGGTGAGACCAAAAACTATTGGAGTCATTGGCAAAAAGGATAAATAATAAGACTGCAAATGAGTTTTAGAGATCGTTAATGTATAAGATAAACAGGAGCGGGCCTAATAAAGAGCCTTGAGCGACACCACAAGTAATCGATTGAAGGGTCGATTTGAAACCATTTATGTATACACATTGTTTTATATCAATAAGATAGTTCCTGAACCACTCCAAGGCCTTCCCCCGAATACCATAGTGGGACAACTTATGCAACAATATATCATGATTTATAGTGTCGAAGGCCTTGGAGAAGTCCAGGAAAATACCTGCAGTGTGCGACATACTGTCAATCGCTCTGGCAATTTCATTAATGAATAACAGAAGCGCGTGCGTAGTTGAATGCTTTTGCGGAAACCAAATTGAGACCCGGAGAGAACATGATTATTATTTTAAATTGTAACAAGGCGAGAATAGACAAGTTTTTTCTAGAATCTTTGAGAAGCTTGTTAGGAGTGATATGGGGCGGTAATTACCTACGTCTTCTCGGTCAACTTTCTTGAAAATAGGTATGACCTTTGCAGTCTTCATTTTACTGGGGACAGTGCCGTTTTTTAGTGATATAGTGAAAATATGGGTTAAAGGAGAAATTATTTCATGAACGATATTTTTTAATAAAACATTTGTTATACCATCGTACCCAGAGCTGTTTTTTAGCTTTAAATTGCTTACAATGTCAACAACTTCATTTTTGTGAAAAAAAAAATAAACTTGGACACTGTTCCGAAAGATATTCCACATGTTTTAGAACAATATTGATATATTTATGTTACTTTTAGTTGCCTTGACAACTGTAATTCAATGTTCATTTTCCATTTCATTTTTGTAAGTTTTCAAATAGATATTACTTTGAAAGTCTGAGATTCAGAGTTAATGTGCATGACTTAGATATAATAAAAAAGGAATTATATCATTGTTTGTAAATCTGATACACCCAAATTACATTAGACGTTATAATTGTTCTTGGTGCTTCGTGATACTTCATTCTTTCCAACTGGAGCAACCAATTTTTAATTTAAGTTGAATGAATCATGCTGAGATAATTATTTCTATAAGACAATGTAAAATATGATCATTTCTTATATGTTTGTGATGTATAATTTACACAGACCTAAAAAAAGGTTATACTGGCTGTAGCAAAATGTTAGCTTGTCATCACCAAAGCATCGAATTTCACTTTGTTTATTAAAAACCTTGTTTATAAAAAGTTGTGTTGTGTAAACTGTCCGTAATTCTCTTAAATAATATATCTTATGTATTATATATGTTTGGGGACAAACCTTTGATAAACCCTTGGCCTTTGTCCCTCCACATTTAGATATTTTTTGTTTATTTGTAACTATTTCAATAAGGGACGGATCTAGGATTTAAGGATATAAGGGGGGGGGGGGCGGCACACAAATGCAGTTTTCAGATTTTGTCAGATTTTGCTCTCGAAAAGTCGCTCAGTGGGGGGGGGGGGGGGTATACTGTACTTATCATTGTTGAATTTTTCATATTTCTATCATTATTAATATTTCGGTATATTTCCAATTGTATTCTATCATTGTCATTTTCATCGAATGTGGAATAAATTTAATTTAATTCAATTGAAAAAAAAATACTTGCAAAGAAGAGGTAAGACTCTACGACGAATACCAATACTGAATGCCTGAACACAAAGAGAATAACATGTATTATGTTATGTATTGCATAATGAATTTATATAGTCAAATGAGTTTACACATTCATTCATACTAAATGACAAAATTAACGTGTTTAGTAGCCTGCCTTCCATAGAAACCAGTAGAAACCAGTAGTGACCGTCTACTGGTTTCTATTGTGTTTTTAAAGACCAGTAGAGACTATTGGTGAACCAGTAAAGCCATTAGAATCAATTGGTTGAGGAGACAAGTAAGGACCAATAAAAACCAGTTGCATTTAATGGGTTTCAGCAAGTTGGTCAAGTAAAACCAGTAGAAAACAGTAAAGTCTAATGGTTCTAAAGACCAATAAATACCATTAGAAACCAGTCAAGACTAATGGTTTAAACAGGGTGTTAAAAACACTAAGCCAAACCAGTATAAACCACTACAAACCAGTAAAGTCTAATCGTTCTGAAGACCATTAAATACCATTAGAAACCAGTCAAGTCTAATGGTTTCAGCAGGGTGTTAATAAAACTAAGTCAAACCAGTAAAAAACAATACAAACCAGTAGGAAATTGTATTGAAACCAATAGCAGACCAGTAGGATTTTCTACTGGAACCATTATGACATAAGTAGGAATCCAGTAGAAATCCTGGCTGAAACCATTAGAAATTTCTACTGGAATCCTATAGTATGGTTTTAGAAGTGATTCCTACTGGTCTCCTAATGGTTCTAGTAGGTTTACATTAGAATTCCTGGATGATACCATTAGAAATTTCTATTGAATCCATTATAGATTTCTTTTAAACCATTAGAAATTTCTACTGGAATCCTAATGGTTTTAGAAGTGATTCCTTCTCGTCTTCGAATGGTCCTAGTATGTTTTCTATTATTTTCTATTGGTTCCAGTAGAAACTTATATTGGTTTTCTACTGGTTTGTAATGGTCCCAGTAGAGATTTCTACTGGTTTTCTAATGGAGCTATTAAAAATAATTGTACTGATTTCTACTGGATAGGGGGTCCACTTTCCATATTCAAACCAGTACATATTGACCAGTAAAAAACAGTACAAACCAATAGGTAATTGACCAGTAGAAACCAGTAAAAATTTTCTATTGGTTTTTCTATGGGATTTTCGACCTGGGTTAGTATAATATGCTTTGGACACTATAATTTTCATTATGGCTATGTAGAAATTTGGATCCACTGGATAATATTTTCTACGTTGTAAACCACAAAATCATCTTGTCAGATTGATATGTGTTTTGAGGTTGACAGATAGAAATAGGCCCATGGTTGCAGAACTTTATCAAGCATTAGAATCATTTGAATGTAATTAAGATTCTATCATCATCTGAAAAGCAAAGTGAGTTTAGCATTATCAAATTATATTACTTGTAAACAATAGACGTCCATATGCACTCTTAAATGTTCATCAAAAGATAATTTTTGTATGCAATGTAAATCATATCACAATATATAAATAAAAAGAGCAAAATAGGAGGTAAAGATCAGAATCCAGAACTTTAGTAACTCCCAGTGTGGGTGACAGCAGGGGTGGCGGAGTGTCTTTCAAAGTGGGGGGGGGGGGGGGGGCACCAACAAAAAGGGGCACTGGGGGGGGGGGGGGAAGGGCACCTACAAAGAGCTGAGACAATAGTATACCGCTACATTCTGATTAATACAATATCGAGTATCATTTACGACACATTACTGTTTATGTCTTAGCATGGTTCTTGATTTAAAAAAAAAGAAAAAAGACAAGAAAAAATTACTTTGCAGTTAAGTACAATGGTCTGATTATTCATATTGAAGATATTTTGAATAGCAGTGATTTTCCTAATATGATTTTTAAAAAGACAATGGTAAATGCGAGCGAGCGTAGCGAGCGAGCTTTGAAAGAGTTTTAGAAAAAAAAATCGTCCTTCTTCCTGTTATGATGTAAGGGCACTGCTCATTCTTGTATAACTTAGAGTATTGTGCCCCTCCTGCCCCCTGCTCCACTGCCTCTCATTGTGCTGATATCAGTAGGGGATCGGAATCTATTATTATGAAGCCTCTCTGAGCTAGGTAGGCCTATGTGGTTCTTTTGTGGACTTTAGGGCTCAGTTTGTAAGCGACATCGGAGTATATAGGTATATATAGGTAGGGCACTTATCAGAAGACAAAGGGGGCACTTATCAAAAGGGAAAATAATACTAGTAGAAAGAAAAAGAGGCACTGATCAGAAGTAAAAGGGGCACTTAAAAAGAGGTATTTATCAGAAGGTGGAAAGGGCACTTATTGGAAAGAAGAAGGGGCAGCCATTCAAAGAAAAAGAGTCACTTATCAGAGGTGAAAAGGGGCACTTATAAGAAATGAAAATTGTACTATTAGAACGGAAAATTGGCACTAATCAGACGAAAACAAAGGCACAGATTTCAAAAGGGGCAGTAATGTCTAAAGTTAAAGGGGTAACTTATCAGAAGGTGAAAAGGGCATTTATCAGAAAGAAGAAGGGGCGCAGTTATCCGAAGGAAAAAGGGGCACTTATCAGAAGTGAAAAGGGACACTTATCAGAAGGAAACATTGCACTATTAGGGCACTAATTAGACAAAAAAGGCAATTATTAGATTTCTTAGGGGCAGTGATGTCTGAGGTTAAAGGAGGAACTTATCAGAAGGTAAAAGGGCACTTATTAGAAAAAAGGGCACTATAAGAAAAAGGGGCACTTATGAGCTATGAAAGGGGCACTTTTCACAGATAAAAGGGGCACTTTTGGGGTACTTGATAAAGTGGGGGGGGGGGACACATTAAAAACTACATTTACAAGAATAACGGTTACCATTTTTGTTAGTTTAAATCATGGAGAATATCATTCTGAACAGAACATCCAAGTTTAGTCGAATTAGGACTATGAGATAAAAAGTTATGGCCTCTAAGGTCACTGTTTATAGGTGTTCTGTTTGTTAACATTTTTCTAAAACGGAGGTGGATTGCAGCAGTGGCGGATTTAGGGGGAGGGCGCATCCGGCCCGTGCCCCCTCCCCTTTGGAAGAAAAGTATGCATTGTGCCCGACTGATCCCGTTTTTCGATTGTGCCCCTCCTTTTAGAACAAAAACTTTATTATTGTTTTAGTTGTCAGAGAATTAATGAGGGAAACTGACAATATTGAGACGTAAATAAAGTTAATTTGAAACAAAATTTTACAGATAATCATTCCTACAATCCTCGTAGGGTTTAGCACACGTTTCATGAGCACCAGGTCACTATTAAGAGCACCAATGCGCTATTTTGTTTGAAAACAGTCATTAGGATTATAATCAATGCAAATCAAAGTCAGTGTCTAGATAAATAGATGTTAAAGACAATATTGAGACATAAATAACGTTTATTTAAAACAAAATTTTCAAGATAATCATTCCTACAATTCTCGTAGGGTTTAGCACACGTTTCCCGAGCACCAAGGCATGAGCACCAATAGACCTGTTTACTAAGTGATTCAAATTTATGGATGTTTCTTTCCTGGGGACCTAGTAACGAGGTATTCCATAAACCTGTTATTAATGAATGAACTACAATACTTGGAATCTATGTTGGAATCTATACTTGTTGCTATGTTTGACAAGCCTCTGGCAAGCTTTCAGGTTGTCAAGAACAACATTTGTTTCAAAAGTATGCATACAATTTGAATAACTTAATAGTAAACAGGTCTATTCGCGATTACCGCCGCCTGGACTAGGTCATGAATATTCATTTAGTGCGTTACGCGTACGTCTTGAATTAATGTGGACGACTTGGTGCTCAAATAGTATCTACCTTATTAGTACGGGTATAGTCTTTAATAGTAGAAGTGGGTGATTACGAGGGTGAGTATGTATCTCTGACTATGGGGTAAGCTCAGTGGCTCTCATGATAATTTTGATCAGTATTGAATCATTAATGTGTATGATATTTGAAAATTAATGGAAAATAAATGAAATCGTACTATTATGTTCAATCAGAATTGAATTGTAATGTACTCTAAACTTTGTAGTTATGTATTTGTTGAAAGCGTAAAATTTACTTTTAAAACAAATACGCGGCTTGAAACGAGGTTACTCAAAATCGAAGTGAAATTACGATCACATGGACGGCAATGGACGGCATTTAAAATTGAAGTGAACTAGTAAAGTTTGACATTAATTTTCAAGCCTAAGTTTATCTTTACATTCAAAATGTATTTTCTCAAATCTTTCAAAATGCGAATGTGTCTTTTAGATCACCTAACAATGAGGACGAGCAGAGATTTTTTCACCGAACAGTTAAGAAAGGCAGGTCACTGGAGTTCATCGGTGGCACGCATGAAGAGCCCCGGAGCTGCGGCGTACCTGAGAGGTAGCTACCGCTGTACTTCGTCCAGCGTGAGTCTGCATGTATGCGAAAGCGCGATGCCTAACCCTAACTTTGTTAGTGTGAAAGATGTTGACATCATCAATGAGACAAATGACTCTAAAACAAGACTGAGGTATAATTTAATATTTCAGTATCGACACACAAACTTTTGTAGTATGGAAAAATTAGATCTAGGCCTATATTGTGTGAAAATGGAAAGAAAAATGAATTTGAGTAAATCTACACAATTTGGGCCTAATTGCAAATTAAGTAATGAAACTAAAAGTGGGACAGGGGATGAGTTTGTTTTCTCTTCCCACTCAAAGTCTGTGCAAGTCTAGAACTTTTCATCCAGTAAATGCTAAGGACTATGTTGGCAATCTACCAAGCTTCTTAACTCCAGGAATCATTGCCATTGGAGCTGAAAATGTTAGCAGATGTGCCAATCTGACGATTGTGAGAACATTCCGATCTTATTCTGGTTGGTTTTCGAAGGATAAGCATTTGAATGATGGGGAAAACAATTCAGTTAAAGAGGAGAGCCATAACGAAGAAATGGAGGAATGGATCCACCCTGATGATCGATTAGACTTGATCTTGGATAAAGACCCAGAACTGAAGTCTTTGTTACGTGAGCTGGCAACAGATTTTGGAAAGGACAAGTCCGTGGGAAGCATGTCTGAGGCAGCAAGGGATGCAGATGATCCAGACAAACCAGGAGACCAGGCAGTTGAGTCTAAGACAAAAGATGAGACTGAGACAGGAGCTAACCTACATATAGATGGAGAAATGGAGATAAGAACCTTTAATGCTGGAGGAGTTGAAAATGGTAACCTTTGTGCAACAAAAAAGAAAATATTTATATACAAGGTTATTTTATTGACTACATGTCAATGATGGGTCAAGAGTGTTTTACTTTTTTTCATTTTATTAATTGAAAAAATATTGATATTGATATGCACTGTATAGTCTTTGACAGAAACAATGTACACCAAACTCATCAGCTTTCTGCAAATCGTGCCGCAATTGTTTAGACAATGAAGCAATCATTCATTTCACTATTATGCAGAATAGGAATCTGACTCTAGGTGTGCTGTCTTTTCATTCTAGGAGGATTACCCCTAAACAAATGTAGTAAATGTGAAATTCTTCAAGAACTAACTTTTTTATAATTCTCAGAAAAAGTCAGAAGTATCTATATAACTTTAACTACATGTAAGTGTTATTTTTTTCCAGCTTCTTTGGAAAGAGAGGTTAAAGCATTCATGTAAAGTAAAAGTGCATTGATGCTGTATCTATTACAGTGGAAACTCGTTATAAAGAACACTGATATAAGTTCACACTCTCGTTTAATAAACACAACACAAAAAGTACATGTAAGTTCCCCCTAAATCAAAATGGCATAACTTTTTAAACGAATTTAAGGTTTAGAACAAAATAACTTGGTCAGAGTGTTCCTACACTTATTGACTAAGTTCTGTGTGAAAATGAAATCCTGACACTTTTCGTGTTTTTGCACGGTTTGGTGAGCACAATTTTAGTGGAAAGTAGCGATGTTCAACCCTCTTAACTTAACTTTAAAATGGCAAAATCCATTCGGATTATTGAAAAAAGGTAATTTTCTGGCTGGTTGAGTGAGCACACTTTAAAATTAAGCAAGAAATGCTAAAATTCACTGTTAATAATATGGCATAAAATATGACTCCTGTGACTTTTGAAAAGTGACAATTTTCCATTTAATGTGTGCTCACTCATGCTTGACTTGACAGATCAATCTCATTTTCACACAGAAGTTAGTCAATAAGCGTAGGAACACTCCTGCCAAGTTATTTTGCTTAAAACCTTTTAGTTAAAATGTTACGCCATTTTGCTTTAGGGGGAACTTACTTTTTGTGTTGTGTTTTATAACGAGGTAATTTATCCGGTCCCACTTGTATTCTGTTGTTTTTTTAGCCCTGATATACCAAGGTTTCGATATAAAGAGGTATTTTCCTTGGTTCCAAGGAGTTTGTTGTAACAAGGTTCCACTGTATCTGATTCTTCTGAGTTCTGTTCTCTCTCTCTCTCCCTTTCTATCCATAGAAGATGCTCAGCATGAGAAGAAGTTTGTGTTCAGCATTTATGATCTTGTCTCAATCCTGAGGGAGGAGAATGCCCAAGACATCTGTGTCATCAACATCCCAAAGGAGAAACAATATGTGGACTACTTTGTGGTTGTCACTGGTAGATCTCCTAGACATCTCAAGGCGATGGCTCTACACGTCAATCAGCAGGTTGGTTATGCTTCAGGTTGTACCACACTTTCTTTGATGACAATTGCTCCACAATCAGTATCCTGCACTGACCGGACTTTAATTCTGGACAATTGTTGCCGAAGCATATATGTCAGAGCAACCTTGCTTCATTGTAGGCCTACATGTATGTACACATTAGTGGATCTGTACACTATTGTAGCGGAAATGACAAATATAATATTTGTCATTTCCGACACTCTTTTGCTATCTATTTTCCTATGATTCTGTGTTATAAGAAGTGCTCTGGAATTTTAGCTGTGATACACAATGAACGGTATTGCTGTGTTTTGAATTCATTACTAATACACTCAGATTCACATTTGAGTTGTTATTAATGACCATTTGATTAAAAGTGTTAAATATATTTGTTGTTGTTTTTTGTTTTTGTTTTGACTTTTTACACCTAGTAGCTGCATGATAAAAATAATGGAGTAATTAGATTTTGGGTTCAATAGATAAAAGGTCATAATGACAATTTCTCATTGATGATTACCGGTCGAAGTATTGTGCAGTGTCCAAAGGTCATTGGCAGTCAGTGGAAGATAGAGACATACTGTAGTTTTATTTGTTCCTTACTGCTTTCAGTATAAATCAAGAAAGACTAAGGAGGATCCCTTTGTTTTTGTGGAGGGGGAGGACACAGATGACTGGATATGCATGGATTTCGGTAAGAATATAAACTTAGTGATGGTATTGTTGTTGGTATTGATGTGACTATTCTCACATTATAATATCAATGTGAAGTGATTTAATTTGTATGTAAAAGAATATAGAGAATGAAAGCCTTAAAGCTAGGGGAAAGGAAAAAGGAATAACTGATAAAAATTAAAGTGAATAGAAACAGCAAAAGGGCATACAGTAGGTATTAAGCCATATATGGCTTAATGTCAAAGTATATACTTTGACATTGAGTTAACGCCCTTCTGGCTCTTAGCAGATGATGTAATGTCAATAACAAAAACTGCATTATTTACCAAGGTAGAATTACTGAATTACTATTGGTGGTCTTCATAGTTCGCAGTACCTCATGTAACCCCCAAACCCCAGACCCCAAAATACCACCAGTAGATACCCTAATTCTTGGAATCCATACATGTACGTGTTTGTCTCATTTGTTTATTAACAGGTAATATTGTACTGCATATAATGTCAGAGGAGACCAGAGAGTTCTATGAGCTTGAGAAGCTGTGGACCCTGGGACCAGAACATGATGACCAGCTCAGGCGACTGAAGGAGTATGAGATCAAGATGAAAGAGACTCTGGACAGTGTTGATCTGTCTGGGACAATCACCGAGAAACAAGAGGAGAGTGGTGATGGTAAACCAGTCATATCATTTGCCAGATGAAGCTGCTGGGGAAGAGAAAAATACCCAGAAAAAGAGGACTCCTGACTGTAAAGGGAGCTTTGCAAAATGTGGCATATAGTGAAAACCACAGCTTTGTAACATACGACTTATCTGAGGGCTGCAGGCACGTCCAGCTACCTGCTCATTGCTGTGGCCCTCCTGTATCTAATTTACATTCGCTATGAATTTAATGTTTTTGCTCAATTTTATACACTTTCCATATGTGACCCGACGCCTCAAAAACAATAAGTCGCCAAAATTATTTGTTTTTGTTTTATACATTTTCTGAAAGTAAAGATTCCCAGCTTTCCAATGGTATATCACTTGCCTAGTTTACTCAATGATAACACCTTTAAATATCACATTTAGAATCAGTATGTAACCAGCAATCAATAACTCCGATTCAGAGAAAATGGCCATTTAAGTTCGGAACAAAAGAGTGCTAAACCTTCGCTCTTTGTGTGCGCCCAAGTAAAAAACTGGGTATTCAAATGGCCATAGCAACCGGTATGAAGGGATTATCAGATTAGGTTGAATTTTGGCACGCCGCTCCAGGAGGACCTATTCATTACTCACTCTAAAAACCAATTTAATATCTTTGGAGGTGAAGTAGTAATTTGGCATTGAATGAAAGTATTACAAAAGCTCTCCAAACATTCATTAGCTGGACAGGTGAAAAAAAGGAGTCATTTTAAAATGCCCCAAAAACATATTTCTAAGTCGAATTACGACTCACAAACTTGAGACATGATAGAATGATAACGAAACTACCCTTTTCTATCAAAAACAGAAAATCGACTGATCGAAGCAAATTTACTATTTTGGGCTGTTTGTTACGTTGTGGTCCGTGCGACTTATTGTAGGTTTTGAGGCGGCGGGTCACATATATATAAGTAGGCATTTGAAAAAATTGTCTCAGATCTATACTTATATACATGTATTCAGACATGAAAATGTATGTTCAAAAGATGATGTAGCAACCAATAAATCAAATCTAATCTTACCAGTTGAAAAAATTTCTATTATCTTGGGACCAGCTAGGCTGAATCAAAAGTAGTAATTCATAAAGATCCCATGTAGAAGAAAGCAAAGTTTTAATTGACCACTCTTTTGTTTAAATTTTCACGGTTTTATGTGCCATTACATGTATATTTCGCCATGCTACATAACAGTGCCTACAAATGTACAGTGCTACAGTGGGTATGCAATGCAATCATGTCATTTTCCAGTGGAAGCTGCAAGTACTAAACACTGACTATGCAAAATATACTCTGTCAAGAAAGTGTAATTGGGACCTGTGGTAATACAGGCTACAATAAATATCAATACAGTGGAAACTCATTTATGACAAGGACATTGGGACCATGAAAATTACCTTGTTATATCAGGAATCTCATCATATCAGAGCTCTTTATACCGACTTACCACTGTATATGGGATCATTCTGGAGTATAAAGCATGAAAAATACATGTTCTAGGGTCAGCTGTATTTTCTCTAAAAATTTCCTGTGTGAACTCTTCAGCCATTTTTAGTAACTTTTTATGGACAATGGTCATTTTAAATGAACTGATTATAGTGAAAGCTTGATAAATTACCTTGTTATATCAGGAGTCTCATTATATCAGAGCTTTTTATACCGACTTCACTTTACATGTATATGGGATCATTCGGGAGTATAAAGCATGAAAATTACTAGGGTCAGCTGTATTTCTTTAAAAATTTCCTGTGTGAACTCTTAAGCAATTTTTAGTGACTTTTTATGGACAATTGCCATTTTAAATGAACTGAGTATAGTGAAACCTTGATTAAAGATGTTTTGTTTCATAGATGAATTAGGAATAAGATATCTTCTGTTGATGTAGATTTTGTGACAGAGGGGTCAATTTTTGTTTCTGGAAGAAAAATATAACCCTCTTAGCTTAAACTTACCTGTATTGTTCAAAACTTTAATTGACTTCAAAACTATAATGTATGAATCAGGGCACCATTTCATAGAACTTGTTATTAGTAACAACTGCCACATTTCTGTGACAAATTTGGTCTCAACCAATCAGATGCAAGGATTTTAGTAGCTTATAACAGCTATTGTAACAAGTTTTATGAAACAGGACCTGAATGTAAGGTAAGAGTAGAGATAGTACATGTATGATTCTTCGTCATATTTTTATCCTGTCATTAGGGCTGAGTCATATCGGTTATTTGTAAACCGGGGACCCACGACTTTGCTCCGGTCGAACACTGGTGCACCGATAAATAAATTGACCAAGGATATTTTACAAAAGGTTTAGCAGGACCATTTGACTTGCTATTTTTCGATGCAGTATATTGGGTGCAGAGTCTTGCATTTAATTTGAACATAAACTTGGCCATGTAAAAGTTGGTTAGACATTTCAAAACTTGGCTTGAATTTCACTTTTATTCTAGCTGAAAGCTAAAATCTCATGCCTCAATTCATTCTCCAGTAAAAGATATTTATATTCTTTCATTTAATATGATTTTTTTAGTAGAGTCCTGTTACAAAAATTGTGCCATTGGCTCTGAAAGAGAGCATGTAATTCAATTGAAGGTATTGCTGGAGGCATTATGTGTTCAGATGGGTTACAAGTTTTGGTTTTTTTCAATAAGCAAGAATTTAGGTTTCGAAATGCATCGCTATACTGAAAAACATTCAGTGATTTGTGCCAAAGATCACTGATGTCATTTAAGTATTTGAAACAATTTTGAAGAATGTGTTAATGCACATACATGTATCTGTTTCTACATGATTTAGAACATGACACCAGAGTGTAGGTGCTCCATCGAGGGCCGATGTTATTACATTTGGGGGCTGCTTGTTAATTCTAGGTCTGGCCAAATCACTAAATGACATTTTCTTTAGATGACAGCACCTGTAATCTTTGAAAATACATGTCATTTGATTTTGATTTGATTTAATGTACTTTATTTTGTATCAAAGCAAAATGATATTGTTTTATTCCTTTTCACCTTAGTATGAACATTTGGGTCATTGCACTGTTTCCACAGGATTAGGGCAATTTTTGTGACATACCAGAAGTGAAGAACTATGTCTCCTATCAACCATAACAATGTTTGATAAAATTGAGTTCAGCGTAAAATGCATAGCCACTTTTGTTGAGAAGTACATGTACTCTAGCTTCATGGTAATCAATATGGCAGACCAAATTTGTATGTAATCAGGCGCGGATCCAGGGGGGGGGGGGGGGGGCGCAAGGGGTGTTTTGTCTGACAAAGTATGCCCCCGGACCCCCTAGATGGCCGTTTGGCTTTGTCAAATGGAGGGTTCCTCAGTGTGCGCCCCCCCCCCCCCCCCCCCCCTTCTGAAAATCCTCTCTCCGCCCCTGGTAATGTTATATAAATGTGATGTTCCTGAAACAGGCATGATTCTGGATGGGCACTACTATACACATTCATTGCATGAAAATCTTCAACAGATGATTTCATCTTCCATGTGAAATAGAAGATCTCATACCACCGTTACATGGACGACGTCATAATTTTTGCTCCAGCCTCATGGAATGACCATTTGCATATCAATAGGATTCTCCCTATCTTCAATACATGTATATTATATGTTTCTTGTACTCATTCGCAATGGGCTGTAAACCTTGCTTTTTTTTTCTCTCTCTCTTGCTTTTCGAAAGTGAGAATTCAGTATTTGTAAAAAAAAAATGAGAGACTCGCTCTAAAAGTACATGTAATGTAAATTCATTTGACAAATGACTTCATTCTTAGGTCATGGTATCCTGTACAATTAACTGGAATAACACTGTTATAGCAAATTCTCGATATAACAAGGTAATTTTACTGGTCCCATATCTTTGGATTCTATTATTTTTTGTAGCCCTGATATAGCATGGTAATTTCAGTGATCCCAAGGTTTTTTTTTATTTAAAAAAAAAGGTTCCACTGTACATGTAAATGTGATTGTGTCTGCCGAGAGCCATAAGGTGTCAGCATATCTTTTTTAACTCTTCAGTTAAGACCTTTTGGCTCTCAACAGACTATTTGCTATCCTAACTAGAAAATGTATGTGTAACAATCCTCATATGCAGATGTTGGAGGAGAGTTGGCTTAGTCGTTAAAGCGTCTGCCTGCCCAACCAAAGATCGTGGATTTGAATCCACCCCGGGCGGATGACTGAAGCCTGCATTGTGTGTTAACGTGCCCCTCCCTTGTTTCATAGATGCAGGTTATGTTACAGTGGAAAACACCCCATCCCGTGGATAGGACGTTAACTGGAGGCCCCGTGTAGAGGACAGTCACCACCTTTGCACGTTAAGAACCTATTGCACTATTCGAATAAGAGTAAGGGAAACCCCGGTGTAGTGGTACACCTACACATTCAAATCGGTTATATCAGGAGGAGAGACCCAAGGGTTACAGTTATTCAGTTCGCTTTTCCCCTCCCAGGCACAGGTGACTCCAAATATTTAATAATAATGTTTTTATAGTTTTTATTTTTATATGGTCCAGCCTTGTTTAATATTTCAAACTGGTTTATTTGATGAGATGGTAATAAATATTCTTCTTTGAAATAAACTGAAATTTAAGTCTTCAGCTCTTCATCTTATGTTGGCTGATGTGTTTTGTTTGTATAATCACTCCTCCAGAGTCCAGATGGATATTGCCATTTGGTCTAATGCCAGTTATTCTAGTGTGCAGCTTGTTTATTCCCATATGCCCAGTTTGTCTACTATTCATCTGGTTTAAAAAAAAAAAAAATTCTACACTCGGTTCATCTTTTATCCACGATGACTGAGGTCTAATACAAGTAGTTCAATCTTGTAGTCTTTCATTTAATTTAATAACAAGTTGTGCCACTAATTGTTTTTGTATGACTCATAATCTTGTATTTTACAACAAATAAAGAACCCAATGACCCTTGAAGGGGAAGTCTGCTTTCTCTTTAAAGGAGAATGAAACCCTGGGGAAATATCCATTTTAATGAAAAGATAGTAAAGAGAGAAGCAATTTAAAAAAGTTCCATCAAAATCGGTTAAGAAATGAAAAAGTTGTGAAAGTTTGAAAAGTCTCGATTTACTTTCTGTGGCGATCCTCAAATTGGCTATTTGCTTCAATGTGGCAGGTTTTTGTGGACAACTCTACATATGTTTTGTACACAAAATTTCATATTTTCTCCATTATCTCTAAAGATGCTACTTGTCTCTTTGTGACCTCACCATATGTTGTGTAAAATACATTTTACCATGATATACATAGAGCTAAAAAAGAGACAAGCTGTACCTTGAGAGATAATGGAGAAAATCTGAAATTTTGTGTATAAAACATATGGAGAGTTGTCCACAAAAACCTGCCACATTGAAGCAAATAGCCAATTTGAGGATCGCCATAGAAAGTAAATCGAGACTTTTCAAACTTTCACAACTTTTTTCATTTTTTAACCGATTTTGATGGAACTTTTTTTAAATTGCTTCTCTCTTTACTATCTTTTCATTAAAATGGATATTTCCCCAGGGTTTCATTCTCCTTTAAGTTGGCTTAAATAAAATAAAAATTAGAGGAGCAGACTTGTGAAAATTGATGCTTTCTCATCTCCTTTATCAAATTGGGCTTACATTTTTCTACTTTCATTAATATTTAATCATCTTTAATTATTAGGTTGACATTTTCCTCCTTAGGCCTAATTATCAATATTTTTAAATTGGACCAAGTGGACATTACAATTTGATTATAGGCCTAAAGTGCAGTGGTGGATTTTTTTGGTGTTTTTTTTTAAACCAAAGTGTACCGGTACACTGTCCCCCTCCCCCTTTAAACCTGTTAACCCTTTTCTTCTTTTTTGCTTGTAAGAGAATTTTGAAGGACAAAGAGACCCCAAAAGGTGTGATTGACCCCCCCCCCCCTTATTTATTTTTTTTGCTTCTCAGAAATTTTTTTCTGAGTTTCGTGCCCCCTCTTTTACAAAATCCTGGATCCGTCCCTGCTTTGGTGTATAACAAGAGCCAATCAGACAGTAAGCCAGTTGATAATGAGAATATAAATCAGAAAAATTTGGTAGTGGACTCTGCTAATAGACCAATTATACCTCATTCAGTAATAAAGATCATGTTATGTGATTCACTTTAAAGAAAAATGATTTCAATGTAAAAACATTTTACTGCAAAACAGCATAGCCTGCAATAAAGTTATTTTCTTCTGGATAAACATGTTGCATTATACATATGAGTATACCGCGATGGCTTCCAGATTATCGAAAATTACTTTAAATTACCAACTTGGTTTAATTTCTTTTTTCTGCATTTCTACACATGCTTTCTTAGCAGTCTGGTAAAATAAGCCATCAAACCTTCAAAAAATAATTACTACATAATATAGCTAGTATATGTTTTTCAACCTTCAACAAAACACAGATGTCTGGATCATAACAGTGATCTGTAAAGACAAAGAATTTTCTTGAGGGCTATATATATTGCAACGTACCGGAAATGAGCACACCTCATATCGAACTCTTACAAGCATGAAGTCTTGCATCAGGATATGAATACAATAACATAAATTTCCACTTTCATTTGCCAGAACCATTAGAATCATTTCAGTGATCAAAGTTGTTTGAAGTAAATGTCGGCAGTAAAATTATCAAAATGAGCAACAAGAGTGGATGATGACTGCATTTCTATAATAACAAATAAGCATGAAAATGCCCAAAGCAACATTTGATAACACTGGCAATAATATATTTCATATGTAAACAAATCTTTCGGCATATTACTCCCAGTTTTAAAGATCGTATGCTCGATCTATAATGAAAAACACAAGTCAGAAAAAATTGGAACCAGCGGGATTCGAACCTGTCATCTACTGCTTGCCGGGCAGCGACTTAACCACCAGGCTATTCTGGTTCACGGCCAAGTCACGACGAACTAGAATCAAATACCCAAGATCCTCTTCTTTCTGACTCATTAATATTCAAACGGTCCGCCGTGGAACAATGGTTAGTAAACGAAGAAGCTTGACTGGGGAGGAATTTTTAATTTGTAAACAAATCTTTCGGCATATTACTCCCAGTTTTAAAGATCGTATGCTCGATCTATAATGAAAAACACAAGTCAGAAAAAATTGGAACCAGCGGGATTCGAACCTGTCATCTACTGCTTGCCGGGCAGCGACTTAACCACCAGGCTATTCTGGTTCACGGCCAAGTCACGACGAACTAGAATCAAATACCCAAGATCCTCTTCTTTCTGACTCATTAATATTCAAACGGTCCGCCGTGGAACAATGGTTAGTAAACGAAGAAGCTTGACTGGGGAGGAATTTTTAATTTGTAAACAAATCTTTCGGCATATTACTCCCAGTTTTAAAGATCGTATGCTCGATCTATAATGAAAAACACAAGTCAGAAAAAATTGGAACCAGCGGGATTCGAACCTGTCATCTACTGCTTGCCGGGCAGCGACTTAACCACCAGGCTATTCTGGTTCACGGCCAAGTCACGACGAACTAGAATCAAATACCCAAGATCCTCTTCTTTCTGACTCATTAATATTCAAACGGTCCGCCGTGGAACAATGGTTAGTAAACGAAGAAGCTTGACTGGGGAGGAATTTTTAATTTGTAAACAAATCTTTCGGCATATTACTCCCAGTTTTAAAGATCGTATGCTCGATCTATAATGAAAAACACAAGTCAGAAAAAATTGGAACCAGCGGGATTCGAACCTGTCATCTACTGCTTGCCGGGCAGCGACTTAACCACCAGGCTATTCTGGTTCACGGCCAAGTCACGACGAACTAGAATCAAATACCCAAGATCCTCTTCTTTCTGACTCATTAATATGCCGAAAGATTTGTTTACAAATTAAAAATTCCTCCCCAGTCAAGCTTCTTCGTTTACTAACCATTGTTCCACGGCGGACCGTTTGAATATTAATGAGTCAGAAAGAAGAGGATCTTGGGTATTTGATTCTAGTTCGTCGTGACTTGGCCGTGAACCAGAATAGCCTGGTGGTTAAGTCGCTGCCCGGCAAGCAGTAGATGACAGGTTCGAATCCCGCTGGTTCCAATTTTTTCTGACTTGTGTTTTTCATTATAGATCGAGCATACGATCTTTAAAACTGGGAGTAATATGCCGAAAGATTTGTTTACAAATTAAAAATTCCTCCCCAGTCAAGCTTCTTCGTTTACTAATATATTTCATGTATTTCGAGAGAAACTTCCCTCTCTTTTTGTCTTGGTTTATTTGGATACTAGCATTAACAAAATCTAGCAATTTCAGTAAGATTTCATATAACCCTAAGTGTTGATCAAACAGTTTACTGAATGAATGCCGTTGACGCGACGAGCTTCATGAATCCGGAGCTGGAGAGCGAAGGACTAACCAACATGGCGGATATCACGTGATCACGTACGAACAATGCCTACAATTTCGCACCCGCACGAGCCTTCTACGTCTTTAGGAGTTCTGTGATCACGTGTATAGCGGAGCTGGAAACTCTACCGTATGTATTGTAAGACCGTAGCTAGGCCGCCTAGCCTACATACAAATAGCCAGGCCGCGCCAGCGCTCCGGCGATCTTCTTCCGTACCGTGACGTGAAACTGTCATTGGCATTGCCTGACCTACCCTTGGATTGTGCCGTGGTGCAAGTCATTTGGAAAAGCTGCAGTACGGTATCCATGGTATCTAACCTGTTCAGGACCTCATTCTACTCCGACTGAAATCACATTTCAATCAAGATGCCTGGTAAGCCATTCGAACGTCTACCAACCTCAATCATTCCTGAGAATTACAAGATTCAACTCCAACCTGATCTGCAGAAGTTCACCTTCGCTGGCAAGGAAACCATTTCAGTTCAGGTAAATAAATCATGTTATTGTTACTGAAACTTACTGTTAGTGTTACTACTGACTGTTACTTAGTGACAGTCGTTCCATCGTTTTTGTTTGTTTCAACTTTCAGTATGTTTGCTAATGTTCTTTTTCGTTTACTAAATGGTTAAGCATTGTTTTTCGTCAGATGGTAAACAGGGATTCTCGATCCATACACACCATTGACTGTAAGTAAACTAGTGTATTTAGCAGTGGTCATTATTGACCACTAACTGACTAAAATTAATTGAGCAGTTAATCTCAGTTATTCAGTAAGGGGCACGAAGTCTAACTCTAAGTTACTACTCTAAGAACAAACAACAATAAACAACAAAAAACTACCGGTCATGCTGGTAGTGGTATGTATTTTTTTCCGTACCGTAACGTACCACTAATATGTATGATAGGACCTAGTACTAGTACTAGGAGGCTAGGGGGAAATAAGATAAATATTTGAAATACATGTACTTCTTTTCAAATTCAGATTTGAAAATGCCTGTTGGGAAGAACTTCCGTCTTTCTGATAATTCCAGCAAAATCCAAAGTCAAAATCATGTCCAAAATGTCTCCTCCTCCTCCTCCTCCTCCTCTTCCTCTTAATTGCTATTGCTCTTCCTCGTCTTCCTCCTCTTCCTATTCCTGTAAGTGTAACTGTTCTTCTTGTTCCTGTTCCTCTTCTTCCTCCTGTTCCTGTTCTTCCTCTTCCTCCTCTTCCTCTTCCTCTTCCTCTTCCTCTTCCTCTTTCTCTTCAACTTCCTCTTCCTCCTCCTCCTCCTTCTTCTTCTTCTTCTTCGTCTTTGTCTTCGTCTTCTTCGTCGTCGTCGTTTGGGAAATGGTCTTCCATTAAGGATACCCATTTTCTTTGTTTATATTTGTTGCAAAGGGATTACTTAGGCTCAACTTGAAAATGTAATTTTTTAGCAGATTTGCTCATGAAAAATAACCCCTTTTGACCTCTTATTTTAAAAAATTCACTGTCTACTTCTGTTTTATAACATACTCTTGTGATTATAATAATGGAGGGACTTACATGTAAAGCTATGCACAGACTGTTTTCAAAGCAAAGACAAAGCCTGTTCAAATAGTCTCCTCATATCATTTATCTTTAGATATTCCTGCGAAAACATTCAAAAGTACATACATGTCATTGATGTACACCACCAAAACACTGAAACCAGCTGATGAGACTATGGAGATCTAATGGGACTGTGTCAAATATGGCGGTGCTCGCGACCTCTAAGTTGAAGAGATGAAAACATGATGGGCAGAATTCTGAGAAAATGCTTCCTAAAGTACCGTTTAGGATGATTTAAAAGCTAATTTCATGACAAATTCTTCAATACAATCTTTATCACCTTGATCAAGCGAAATTTTCAGGCTGTTTTGGCCAGCGATCTTGCTCCTTCACAGCACTGTATGTGCTAGAGATTATGCACTTATCAATTGTAAGACGCACCCCTCGACCCCCGGGAATGGTGCGTCACTTGTCAGATGTGAGTCGGATTTTCCTATACCATGACGCACCTGTGTGTCTCGACTATGACGGACCTTTTCTTACAATGACTGTGCCTGGACGAAAAAATATGACGCACCAGTTCTAGACTTTGACTTACCATTGTGACGCACCCCGTCATGGTAAAGCTCCGCGCGCACGTGGCACGCTATGCATCGGCGCGGCGCTAGTATAGTATTGCATGCATTGTTGATATCGACATGCATGCATGAACGCTAGCTGAAGACACAAACACACGTTATCATCCTGCACGCTATTGAGGCCGAGCTCGAGATAAGATTATCGGCGATGACATATGAAAATGTGCAGAAGTCACACAGTGCAATCGCTGACATTCTTGTGACGTCAACACATGAATATTCATGTCTCAATCCAGCCTAGCACAAATGCTACCGATCGCGATCATCGCGGCAAGAACCGAACCAGCCAACGCAGTGCTGGAACGAACGGGGTAAAAATAAACAAAGTAACGAAAAATACCTTATTTCTTCCCTTTTTTGAGAACCCAGACAGAAGACAGCATGAGAGAGGATTTGAGATCAATTATTATTATTTGGGGGTTTCCATTTTATTTGATGTCATCAAACTCGATTTTGGGCGCCCGGTGCGAAAGTATAGATTCCATGTCAATATATTTTTTTTTATATTCAAGGAGTTTGCATGTTTAAAAGCCCGGTACGCGGTGAGTATTGCGCGGACAGACCCGTTTGTAAACATAGCGAGGCATTATGACGCACCCATGTAAAATGACCGACTATGACGCACCCCATTCTCCATGCTGTGACTGACCAAATGCTTCCATGACCATACCCTGCGTCATTCATTTGTTGGTAAATTACCCAACCATGACGCACCTTTCCCGGGGGTCGAGGGGTGCGTCTTACAATTGATAGGTGCATTACACGCTCTCTTCGGGAGGCAATTCTCTATGGTATGAAGGTATGGAGTTAGCTACGATAACCTTCATTGCATACATGTAGGTCTGAGTGATCTAACCCAGATAAAGTGGAAAATTGGAAACTTAACAACAACAAAAAAAGGAAGAGGAAAGATCCTTGGGAATTTTACAAAATGCTGTGAATAGTTTGACTATACGTGTAATATTGATAATCTTGACATGCAGTAGGGTTAGCAAAAATCAGAGGTTTTTTGTCATTATAGGGCCCCTAATAATATGTTCTGATGGGTGTATGACCGTGTCCATCCATGTATACACTGAAAGTTTGTTGGCACAATTGTGTTGGGGGACTTCAGATTTTGCCTATTATTCTGCTAGCTGTTACAGTGTTCAATATTTAAGGCCAATAAATATTGCCTGGGCGATCCTTGTCCAAAGTCTGACTCTTAACTCTTTCAGTGCAGATGTCACAGATAGACTTGTCATGTTCATTCACCAATTGCTCGACCACAGGAAAGTTTTGAGCATAATCGAGCATTCTAAATATATATGATTATAATTATATATGCTACCATAGAAATTTTCAGAGAAAATTGCTGATTTTTAAAAAGATATTACCTTACTTCAACATTTAACAATTATAGTAAACAAATGAGAAACCAAAAAATAATGGACAAAAAAGAAACTCAAATGTAATTTTCAATAGTTTTATGCATAAAGTTGGGTAAAGTAATAATCTATGGTATCATGGAAAATGGTAATAAATTTCCTACAAGTTTTGTACACAATATTTTGTGAAATAATAGATGGTTAATGAAGTACAGAAATTTTGGTAAAATTTTGAAGAGAGCTACACCCCTTGGCACAGTAAGAGTTAAAGAGGGATGTGGATTAGACTTTGTCCAGAATAACTTTATCAATTCTCTCTAGCCGATAGTCACAGAGCTCTTGACAGTTATCACTGTGGAAATATTCTTGGCAAAAAAAAGATTTTTTTTTTTTAAAGAGAGATATAGAAATTATATCGAGGATCCACTATGACGAGACACCATCACAAACCATTAGGATGATCCTATCGTAATTGAAATAAATATTAGGGTGCATTAAGAAACTCTGTGTTTTCTAAATTTATATAAAAAATATGTATTGGTCATTCTGTACCAAATCAGCCAGTTCTTTTAACCAGTTGCCAACAGTCATGCTTAAACCATTTGTGATCCTCAAAGTTTTTATTGGAAAATCCCAGAGTATTTGTCTTGGTCTAGGTTGGATCCAACACTATACAGCCTCACTTGAAACTCTGAAAAGGCTTGTCTAGACTCTATTCGGATGATATTCAACGCCATGACAGTCATAACTCTTGTCCGCGGTCTACGGACCTGACAAACCGTTTCACAAAGACATGATACATGTAAACGACAACTCATGATATTGATACTCATCGGCTAAAGATCATAATCCATCAGATTTATTGTGAATTACCCAGAGTTTGAGGCTCAATTTTTCCCAAAGACCCAAACTGTGCCAAAATGAAGAAAATGGTGGCACAAATTAAGATAAATGATATCCAATTTGTATTAAAAATGTGTTATTTAGGGCATCTTAGAATTTTTAAAACTGAGAAAACTTGAAGATGCGTTTGCAATGTGCGAATCTAGACTCTGTGAGTAAGAGGGTACCATAATTGTCGAGAGAAGACTTTTGAAAAAATAATGAAATAAAGATATTTTATGACACAATTTTTAATGTTTATTCATAAGAAAATACATGTAATATTTATATCAATACTTCGCTTGAAAAGGGAAAAAATATGGGGAAAAAATATGTACATCATAAATTGTCATTCTCATTGGTCTGTAAATTAACGCTCCATTTTCGATGCTGCTTCTATAGAGTACCGAAGTGTGACGTCATCAAATTTTGATTTTTGTATTTCAGTATTTTTATGATCATATTTAGGTAGAGCATGATGGAAAACGTTCACACATCAAATTTGACATGAATCAGTTCATGGTGGCCCAAGGTACATGTACATGTATGGCTATATAAATATCTAATTAGCCCCATTGAAGTCTGTGTTAAATTGGCCTGGTTCTAAACTGTTAAAGATCACATTGCAAGAAAATTCCATCAAAATAAATATTGGCTTAATAGTTATTATTGCATAGATGGCATAAATTATACAAGGTTATCCAAATTCAGCGCTTGGAAACATTTGAATTAATGATTATTATCAATTATAAAACGGTAAAATACAGCCCCCGATATAGCAGCTGAAGAGCTCCTTGAACGCTGCTGAGATGTGTGACGACACACGAAGGACCAGTCCTGTCTAAGCAGACGATGTCCCATAACATCTTACACATTTTTCAGTGCCTGTTTTGTCATCTCCTCTTCACTTATTTCTCTTACTTGACTAACGTCAGTCTTAATGTTAGTCTGTTGCCTCACTCTTAACTTCGTGTATGGTATTATTTTGATGAAAAATGCAGCGTTAAAAAAATAAAGGAATCGGTCACTTGTAAACAAAATAAGACGCCATTGTATTTTCAGCTGCTTGCACCGGGGCATGTTCGGCGTTTCAAGAGGGAACGAATACAATCTGTGATATTATTCGGAGGGCTTTTCAATTTGAAAATGGGGTTTATTTCATTGAGCATTGACCCTTATCCTGTGTATTTACAATCAAACGGTTTTAGTTATCAGAATCAGTTTCACTTTCCCTTTTAGAATGGTGTGAAATAAGGTCATGTTAAATATACCAAACTCTTTATAATTTGATAAATAATTGCATTGCAATTACGTTCATTCATTATAGGACGTCGTCTGCTTAAGCAGGATCGATCCCTAGTGTGACGACATCAAAACATCGCTATATTTCTGGCGAATCCTCTGATATTCCAGATGCTTAGAAGAGCTTTTATTTATGTTGTTTTTATAATCATCAGATACGCAGTTGACATAAAACTTATACGATTGCCATCTGTAAGCTTCCCAGTTTCTAGTGATACATTAATTGCCATATTTGTGATTTTCTTGCAATGTGATCTTTAAGAACCAGGCCAATTTACACTGACTTCAATGGGGCTAATTAGGTATTCATGCGGCCATATCTCGGGGCCCAAAGAGCCAATTGCCATAAAATTTGGGATCTGGATGTTTTTCACCATGTTCCTTTGAGATATGGTATAAAAAATGTCAAAATGAAAAAAATAGCTTTTTGTGACGTCATCACTTCGGTACTCTATATTAGACAGATATGGGGACAAATGATATTACCGGTAATCTCATTTAATTAAAGCTGGCTTGTGATGCCGTTCTAAAAACATATGACAGGTTTGGAGTAGCGACAAGTTACTTACATGTATCACGGAAGTTGTCGCTGATCTTGGCAAAGACGGCTTTGTGAAACGCTTTATAGGGGACAGGCTGAGCGACAGCGTTATGGCAGTTTGATGAAACAACCCCCAGATATCTGAATGAACAAGAACTTGATTTGTTCTCTTTCTTTGTATTACATTATCTCCTTGTTTTATTCAGGTTAAATCTGCTGTTGACAAAGTGGTTCTGAACTCTTTAGACATTGTCATCCAGAAAGCTGTCTACACTGCCAATGGGCAAGGTAATTTCATGTTATTTATATCAGCCCATGAATGACAAAAGCCCCACATTTTGTTGTTTGGGTCATTAACCCTTGCCACACCACCTAGTCTGTAGGTGGCCAACCTCCTTGGCTGGCCACACATAAATGGCATAATAAGACATGAACTCGGATGCATCTTTCACCCCATTTTATCCTGTACATGTACTTTCTCTTCATCCTTCAATTAATTTCTATACAAAATAAATTCTCTTCTATCAAACATTCATTTTTTTTTCACCTCCAAGGCCAGCTGCAAGGATAATGCCCAGGCGAGAATATCTGCCCATGGCAATGAAGGGGTTATGATATAGAGAGGTTTTGAGTTTTATAAACAAATTACCCCTCTTAATACATCAAGATATATTTTGCAAACTCATACTCAGTGAATGAGTCAATAGTACATCTTGGTGTACATGTATACATGACTATACACATACATGTACTTTAAATCATACCTGTTTTAAATTAAAAGTTTGTGTCTCTAATGCCATAAAAGTGTTCATTTTTCTTAGAAAATTTGAGGTCAGCTTATTTATGGTATTCAGACACAATTCATCCAGCAGGACATTTTAAAATTTTTGTTGCAATTTTACAAAAAACATGGATGGCCAATTAAGTGGTAGCCTTACCCTTTTCGTATTATTATTTAATACTGTTTTCTTTTTCCTAGGGGGGGGGGGGGGGGGGGGGTTGTCTACCTCTCTCTGGCTGAAGCGCCTTAATTATTCTACATTGATTTGAAAGGTGTAGACCTAGACATCTAACAGATCTATTTCAAACATTGGGACTGAAAATGTGGATTATGTGATATTCATGTAAAATGTACATACATGTATATGTATATTTTACATGAATGTATATAATGTATATTTTACATGAATATCACATAATTTATATACATGTACATGTGTACGTAATCAATGTTTCATTTCTGCACTGTACATTGTACAACAGTCAAACATAAAAATCTCCTTTAACATTTTCACTTTCCTCTTTCCATCAATGCTTCATTTCTATTCAGAATCGAGCCATGCATCCATTGACTACAGCAAAGAAAATGAAACAGCCACCATTACATTCCCATCTTCCCTTGCTGTTGGCAGTGGGGATCTAGCCCTGGAATTCACAGGAGAGCTCAATGACAAGATGAAAGGATTCTATCGAAGCAAGTACACCACACCAGCAGGGGAAGAAAGATACTGCGCTGTTACTCAATTTGAAGTAAGTTATGCAAAGACTCTTGCTTCATTTACCGCTTGAAATAATTATGAAGTTTATGCAGGTTATAAATGTACAAATCGATGGTTTCATGCTAAACATGGTTGCAATATTCATTGTAGTTCTGTATGCCCCTCGAGCATTACACATCAGTACTTTTCCCCTCCAGTAGTGAATTCTGCTGGCTCTTGAAGTGAATGTATGTATTATTTATGAAATAATGTTTCTTGGTGATGAATAAAGACTTGCATTTTGCACATTGCATTTACAGGTGCCATTTATCATAGTCTAATTTAACTTTCAGTAAGAAATGATTTTAATATACCTTTTACAAAGAATTTCATCCTCAAGTTTTTCTTATTTTCAAATTATTTTAGATTTATTTGAAGTTATTTGTTTTTAGTCCACAGATGCACGGCGGGCATTTCCTTGCTGGGATGAGCCTGCTGTAAAGGCGACCTTTGACATCACCCTGGTGGCACCTAAGGATAGAGTAGTGCTTTCAAACATGGTAAACTCAACTAGTAATATTATAGGGCTCAAAGTTAAATGGAAATCCAACCTTAATGGCAAGTTGTTCTTAAAGAAAGCAGAAAAAATCAGAGAAGCAGATTGGTGAAAGTTTGAATGAAATAAAAATTCAGGAATCCAATCTATTTAACAATAGTTGGTTTGAAATTCATAAATTTAGAGTAATTATTTCGACATAGCTGTGCAGCTGATAGACAAGTCTTTTTGTGCTTTACTTTTAACATGTACAATAATTGGTGTACTCTTCATATGGCGACAGAAATTGAGATGTTTTGATGATGAAAATCCAAGTTGTTAGTTCTGTACATAACTGCTAGCTATAGGCAAGTGCCTATAGATGCAATACTTTCTTGAACTTGAAGCATATGATGATTGGTTGTATTTTGATGTTGCCAAATAGCAAGTCCTCGGTATTCTTGCCCATACATGAAAGACATAATCAAAAATCTTTGTATAGCTGATGATTCTATCAAGTTGATAGCCCGACTAGAGCTTGGATTACATGTAGATGGAAGAACAAGAAAAATGACTTTTCTTCAAAGTCAATTTTTGTTCATTTTTATTATTGGTAATAAATAGGATAGCGTATGACCAAATACCTTAGACTTGTCCCTATACATTCTTAGTTTGCAGGCACAAACCATGGTTAGTCGTAATAGAGTGTCTGCACTGTAAGACTACCGCAGGCCCTGTACTGTAGCTACTCCTGAAACTGGGTTAGGCTTCTCTCAAATGATTTTCAATGATTTTCTGATAAAGTGTCAAATTAGGGTCTGTGCTTGCAGACTAATACATGCTCTCTTCTTTTTATTACTTTTATTATACAGGGATGTAAGACTTCCGGATTTTTTAAAATTTAAGAAACATTTCCGGGTTTTTTCTGTGACATGTTATGTGTTGAAGGCATTATCGTACTTTCGTGTGCATTAACCTAGTGGCGGAAAAAAATCTCGCAAATGAAATATAGTCTTGTACGGGCCGTTTCATACGAAGTATGTTAATATAGCGTGAAGTGGTTCTCGTACGCACAGCACGAATTTTGTATAAAAATCCTGGTAACGAGTATGTGTGGACAAGTGCTATGGACTGTAAAACCATGCGCTTTACTAAAATTCGCGTAACAGCCACGTAATGATTTTGTATTTTGAACGTGCGGCGACAGGAAAAGTGGACTGATGTATGAGACTATACGTTCTGGAATGTATTGTCAGGACGACCGCATTGCGAAGCTAGCGCTAGCACACTGCACAGCGCTGTATGTGTACTGTCGACGTCGCGTATCGCATGCATATCACGTAGCTGCACAGATACTTATTG
The DNA here is from genome assembly GCA_025617745.1 of Heliocidaris erythrogramma. Classification (NCBI taxonomy): domain Eukaryota; kingdom Metazoa; phylum Echinodermata; class Echinoidea; order Camarodonta; family Echinometridae; genus Heliocidaris; species Heliocidaris erythrogramma. Next base: position 50,554,417 of record CM046856.1, on the reverse strand, counting down.
GAATAAAAAATCAAAATGGAAGTGGACAGGACTGCAAATATAGCGAAAATCGACATAGGAATCAAGAATACCGGTAAGTGGAATTGGAAATGGACAGAGGAGAAGGATGCGAACGGAGTATTCTTGTGCGATTACGTGCATGTATGTGTTAGCTTTAAAATTTCGGGGGGGGGAGGGGGGGGGTCTCCCCACACCAACACCTACACTTGACTGAATCACTGCGCTCGTCAATATTTTCCGGATTTTTTTTTGCTACCCACTTACATCCCTGATTATAATTTCCTTTGATAATTGTTATCCCTGATCTCTATTTCTTCATCAGAATGTCATCAGCGATGAGACCAGTCCTGACGATGCTGGTCTAAAGGTTGTGACCTTTGGCACCTCTCCGATCATGTCAACCTACCTTGTTGCATTTGTAGTGGGAGAGTTTGACTTTGTGGAGGGAAGGTCTGCTGATGGGGTCGATGTTCGAGTTTTCACACCCCTCGGAAAGAAGGAACAGGGAGAATTCGCCCTGGAGGTAAGATTCTGTGAGATTCACTGCTTACTTACCAACATAGCTTCAATGGCTAAAAGCCCTCTAAACTTCAGACTTATTCGCAATAACGTGACGTGAAATAGATATTTCCCATTGTGCTCTTTTATTGTTAACCATTCATCGATGTCTCATTATAGTTTTAGGGGATGATTTTTATGTCCTCGTAGTCAAACCTGCTTTAGGTAGTTTAGCGAAACGTTGTGACGCGTAAAGACACGGGGAAGACGCATATGACAAAATTAGTCAATCAACATTTTATTCTGTAGAGGCAGAACCAAAATATTAGGGTGTAGAATTAGTATTTACCTCTTTGAATAGTTACTTTTAAGCAAAATGATATGAAAACTTTTATTCAGATATGTCTGATTCTAATATTAGAAGCACAGACAAAACTAACAATTTTCCTCTTTGCGTCTTTCCTGCGTCTTTATGCCCCATTGCATTTCGATAAGCTACCTTACATGTATTTAAAAGACCACATGTCTACAGAGACTGCATTTTTATGTGTTTCTCATTGAAGTATGTGTTAGGGGGAAACCACCTGTCCATGAAGACAGCTTTCTTGTCTCCCTTGGATGGTCTTTCTATACAGAATTAACTGTACATGGAGTCAGTGATGCGTGGTCCCCGTTAACTTTTAAAGGTTGATAGAAAGAAAGCTGGCCACAAGACCAACTCGCGTCTTTGTTTTTTCCTGTCCTGTAGGTTTCTCTAAAGACTCTACCATTCTACAAGGACTACTTCAGTGTGGCCTACCCTCTACCAAAGATTGATCTCATAGCCATTCCTGATTTTGCTGCTGGAGCCATGGAGAACTGGGGCCTTGTGACATACAGGTATGATGGATGGGAATCCCACATTGAAGAGAAGGTTGAGATCTTGTATTAGGGAAGATTTATTAACAATCATTCCTGTGAATTTGGTTTCATATGAAAGAACTTCTCACTTTAAAGATAAAGTTGAGTCCTGGTCATACTGTTACACTGTAGATATATGAAAAGGTTGATCGTGTCTATATAAGAATTAGTGTATACTGTGAGGTTTTGGAATCATCAAAGTGATGAGAAACTTACCCAATCTTGCAAAAGCACATGCACTGCATGCACACACACGTGGCATGAATGTTCGGTTTGAACACTTCGGTTCTTTCTTGTCATATATTGAATATAAGGGCATTTGAAGAGCAATCCTTTTCAGGGGACATTTCTTTTATGATGTTCTTCCAAACTGATATAAAAGGAATGAGAAAGATCACATTATTTTTCACCTTTCCCACAACTCAACCTTCTCTTTAACCCCTACCATGCCGTGGGCGGCCAATCCCGGCCAAAATTTTGAGTGTTGAACATTTTGTTTAGGCTCAGAATGGCTTGAAAATTCTTCCTCGTACAGAAACCTGTGCCATCAGTATAATGTTTATTCTTATGCAATATAACTTTGCCCAGTTTGCTCGAGAAAATACTCTTTGAAAGTTAATATTTAACTCTTGAAAATTCATTTTTGACATTTGCTCAAAGTCTGGTGGCATGGAAGGGGTTAAGCATGTGTTGTATTTGGTAGACCCTCAAGACAGTCTCTAGATTTAGCACAGATAATTTCAGAAACTTTGGTCCAAAGTTTCTTTCTCCTCAGTTTGAATAATTCATTTCAAGGGGTCCTCAACACTGTGCTGGATCATGACCATGATGGAGCGGGAGTCTTCTGATCCATCGAAAAGGAAAATTATTATCTCTCACACTGCCCAACCCCTCTCCTTATAGTTACAAAAGAAGTTATCTTTTTGTTCTTGTATCTTATTGTGGAGTTGTGGTATAGTGGTTCATTCACTTGACTCTCAATCCAAGGGTTGTGGGTTTGAATTCAGCCCAGCTCTGGCCTCTTTTGGCAAGACATTAATCCATGTTTGCACTCTCCACCCAGGTGTTAAATAGGTACATGTACCTGGCAGGATTCCTGGAAATGTACCGTCATGTTCTTTTTCATTACGTCTGTCATGAAAAGAATCTGCACAATTTATTGGTCCAGAGCGTGTCGTGTGACGAAATAGAATTCCCACAAGCATCATGCAAATGAGGAAGTTGCCATCAGGGGTAACATCTGACGTCATGATCCGTGTACAGTAGTTCTATACCCCGATACTGTATACAACGTTTTGACATCATACATGAAAAGTACATACTGCATTGTAACATAAATTTGCATCTATTGTTTTAGGCGCCAGCGCGTGATTATGTCATCATTACTTGTTTGATATCTCCGCATATTCATCCCTTCTTCAAAACTGTTTGTGTATATTGTGCAGATGATCATCAGTAGATTTAGGCTTTACTTTAAGATGAAAGATATATGGCTCTGGTTTTTTTTAACTATGACCAAAAAGCTTAATGGCACTTTGAGGGCCCCCAAATTTTTAAAGATAAAGAATTGGAAATCAGTTTTAACTTTTTCTTGTAGCATGGACCTAGGTTGATCTCCCATAGCTTAATGAAAAATTGTAAACTTTGATTTATGTGCCTGAGGTATCCCTGAACAGCAAATTGTTTACGGAATTTTGTAACCCAAATTGACACACCATTTTGTTTGGAGCTGAAAAATATATAAAGCCATACACAATATATTCCTTTTCTATTCATGATTAATGAGCATGGATGGATCTTTAAAAAATTTAAATGTCATCTGAACAATCTCTCATATTTTGATGGAACGGTGTAATCAAAAATGGTGTTTCGGACGTTACATCTTCCGTAAACATTTTAGACCCACATTTAACCCACTAGAACAAGAACTTAATTACCTCATATCCATATTAGAATACACTTATTAGTTACTCCAAATAAATAGCTTAAAATAAAATAGCAATATATTGTAGTAGTGCTGATGGTAAAAATATCCTCATCAAATGAAAAAGATGTCAAATTTTCCGTAAACAGTTTTGTAACGTCCGAAACAATTTTCATTTTGAAGTAGTAAAAAATGTATGACTTGGAGGACCTATCTTTTACAACATTTTATAAACATCTTAAGGCAGCTACCCATCTAAGCAAAAAATAATGGAGGAGCTTATTATATTGTCACTTTATCAGTAAAACCAATTTTCCGTTAACAGTTGTAACGTCCGAAACAAATGTAACGTCCGAAACACAAAATACTCATTTAAAGCTGATTAGTCAAATTTTATGGTATCTGGAGTGAATCAATCATTATGGAATAAAACATTGTAAGTCATTACACAAATTTAGACACAAATTATATGATTCACATGCAACAATTTTTTGTAAGGACAAGAAAGTTGTTTCGGACGTTACATAATTTTATTGTTAACACATAATTTACAAATTTCAACTAATTTTTTGACATATCAGCAAATTATGATTTCACAATCTTTTCCCATGTTAAGAAAACTATTTTTAATATTTTATTTAGCTTTGAATATAAAGAAAGCATGAATAGGATGCTAAAAACCCATTTTCTGCAAATTGAAATATAAACAAATTATAATTTTGAAGCCACTCTATGTGATGAAATGCATTGTTGGATGGTTTAGTATATCCTAAATTGTAATTTATCGCAAAAAAATCACAACAACAGTTACTTGTAAAAAATTTTGAGTCATTTTAACAGTATTTTCTGGTACGCTGTAAGCACGTTTCGGACGTTACATTATACTGTTAACATCCATTTTTAAACTCCAGTCAGTTCAAATGAGGGGCAAAGATTGATGTAAGAGGGAGTGATTTCCTTTTTTCAACCTTTCCTCTTACTGTTAACAATGTTTTGCATTTGTATTTTATCAGTTTTTCATTTGTATGAAGGATATCCCAAATGATGTCATTAAACTTAAGTTTATTTGGTCAATTTAAAGTATTTTTTCAGTAACAGTCACACACCTTAACTTTACCCAGTCTACAAAAAAAGAATATGTGGTGTAAATATTTCAAAAATACAACCGAGCTAAACCATTTTCTCAAAATTTATATGAAATATGGATTTTTACATTAAAATAGGGGGACTATAAAACTTTAATTATATATATATATATATAGTTTGTTCCTAGTGCTTTAGTCTCGCTACCACTGGTTTCATGCAACGGCGTTCATCAGGCGAATGATGAACGCCGTTGCGTGAAACCAGTGGTAGCGAGACTAAAGCACTAGGAACAAACTATATTGCTCTGCAGTACGCATTGAGCACTTTTTATGCTGACCTCGACAATGATATTATTATATATATATATATATATATGTACATGTATGTGTGGGACTACTTACAACTTTGAATTATTTAGCTGATTTTTTTTAATGCTTAATCCTCACAATTTATCATGCCATTTTGTGAAATAGAATTGGAAACCAATCATTCTAACATTCTAACATGGAAATAAAAATAAGCTAAAGCCTCTCCAAATCCATCCATTCATTTATTATCTTCTTGTAGGGTGTAATGCCCTATCAGCAAACTCTGTCAGCAAAAACTTAAAAAACTTTAAAAACACCACCAACAATAATTCCTAGAAAGTATACAAGAATAAAGCATTACAACTAAATTTTTGTAGATTTCCGTGAAGTGATCACACTTGCTCGTTTCGACTTTACCAAAATGTGAGCTACATGTACGCTTACTGTACTATTCAAATGCTTGCCCCGCCCATGCCTTGTGTATCAAATAAATAGGATATTAGTACCCTTTCTAATGATTATTCAATTTTATTTGTAGAAACTATGAAAATGAAAATGGGTTCTTTATTCATGTTGTGTACCATTGTTAAAGTCAGACAAAGAAAAGATCCTCGACAAATCTACAATCTAAAAAAAAAAATGTTTATGGTACCAATAATGTTTCATAGCTTTCTAGAAAGCTTGATTTATGCTCTGAATACTTTGAATATCCTCATAGAATCCCCTGGTGAAGCAGTGTGTGATCTAATGACCTAGGTTGTCACATCTTTGACATCAGCAAGATAGATTAGAGATGACCAAAAGTCATTACCATTCAAGTTCATACATCAGCCACCAAAAGACTAAGAAGCACAAGCTCTAAGTTCAGATCAGGACAAAGTTTGGATTATGATCTGATCGACATGTTAACATCATGTAACGTCCGAAACGAAACACCGCATACATTGTTTTTCATAACATGCTAAACAGAATATAAGTTTAAGTGAATTTTCTAAGAGGTTTCAGTGACTACAATTGCTATTAGGTTCATATCTTGCAAGTTTACATCACTTCTACATTTTAAGTGCATGTAAGTACACCTTGGATTCCAAATTGAGTAGCTGATAGAGAAAACTATGTGCTAAACTGCGCATTTGTGTAGATTACATTTTGCATAAATGTAATAAATTATTGATAGAGTATTTAACTGCCAACAAGTATTGTCACAGACCAATCATACATGTACCAAAAGAAAGGAAATAAAAAATGATGAAAACTGTAATGTTAACAGAATGTAACGTCCGAAACGTCAGGGGTGTTACAAATGGAAATCGTCAAATAATGCAACCGTACCCTATTTTTTTGGTATGTATCTATCTTATATCATCACTTGTTTACATAAAATAAGTTTGACCCAAGGAAAGTACATTCTACTATATGAAATAAAAACTTTTAGTTGTCAAACCCCAAATTTTGGGCTATTTTTAAGTTTCAAGTGATGTAAAATCTATATTTTTCAAGATAGAAACTCAAAATTTTCCATGAATAATATCTGAAGCACATTCCAAATGAATATTATATATCATTGATATAATTTGTAACAAATCAGTTTAAAGGTTGACTAAATTAGAGAGAAAATGGGTGCTCTTTCCATGTAGTTTTGCCTTCTAATCACGAATCTGCCAATCGATTGTCCAAATTATGTCTCGTTTTGGCGAAAAAGGGGGAAAAGTAGAGGTTTTGGGACCGTTCCTTAAAACTCGTGAGCTGATTGGCTAACCCCCAAGTTGTAAGTGACGATATAGCTAATCCCAAAATATCTTAGTGGACACCGTACAAAAGCCGAGTTGTGAGACCATAGCATAGTTGGTACTGTGTAAAATGCAAGCGGTTCAACCTGCAATTTAATATAAGACAAAAAATAAATCATTTTGAATGAACTGTCATGTAAAAATTAAATGCAGGCTTGTTCACAGTACATGTACAAACATGTGTATCAATTAAATATAAGCTTGACCAGCTTCACCTCAAATAATATCCTTGTTTGCATAAATTTGCATATCAAAAATTCCTTTGCAATAAAAATAATCTAACATTGACCTTTTCTATTAATTTGTCATTAACTCTTTAACCCAACATCTATGCATGAATCATTCAAATAGCCTGGTACAGTAAATGTTTATGCTTAAGCTTAACTGTAAATATAGTACTCAAATGTCCTTACATGAAGTGGTTATAAATGAATACCAAGCAAACCCAAACTTGACTCAGTGTACCCTTTCTTTGAATGACCTAATTATATATGCATCAGTTACTAGATAGAGCTACAGTGCATGTACAACCAACATACTTGTGTGCACATTCCTTATTGTCAATTTCATCACTATCTCATACCAGTCTCATTATTTCTTTCTTTAAAACGATAAAACGTCAATTACAAACAAACTAGCTTATAACTTGTAAATTGTCCAGTATAACAACTGGCTCATAAGTATTAATTTTCACATACATTACGTTCATCTTTATACACAATTTCCTTATCATCTTGGTTAACGTAAGGTACATACACTATAGCACGTGAACTGAGTGTGCAATACAAATCTTTATAAGTTCAGATGTTTATGCTCAAAATACAAGAGTTTAACTTAATATCATTCGACATCATCAACATATAAGTGATATCAGACTTCAAAGTTTTGTAATATCTTATTATTTTATACTTACAACATTGGGCTTATCACAAAAAAGTACAAATTATCGGTGCATCCACAAGATGACGTCTAGAAAAGACACGTGTGTGTCTATGAGCAGCAAAATTACAGGGCTCCCTCTATCCACAAATGTAATACACTGTACACGGCTTCTCGCCTCTGATGTCATTTGTTCTCTAAGCAAATCAAATTATGGGTAAAATATATGTTCGACTCTGGTCTAGAATAAATGAATATTCATAACCATCAACACAAGTGACGTATGAAAAGTAAGAGGCACAAGATCTGCAGGCTGCAGCCTATATTATTGTACACAGAATGCGGTATTTGACCCCTCTGTTCAACGGACAATTTATGAAAAAGGGAAATTAATCAATATAATCTTAGGAGTTGAATAATCATTAGCAATATATTTTCTACAAGATCAGAAAACGCTTTTGCCCAAATATACAGCTCTTGTTTTGTTTTTTAGCTTTTCTTTTGAACAATGTTCTCATCCATCTGAGCTTGCCGAACGAAAATTTTGCATTGGTCATAAACGCGTGCACAGCCGTTTTATGCGTCTGTATCTACTATGTCCTACACATCTTTATACGGCAGTGACTATGTTCCCCTCGTATATAGCGACTGGTGAACGCTTTTGTTTTGTTTATTTCACTTACGGTTTTTTTTTTACTTCGCTTTACATAGTACGTTAGTACTGACTTAGATTTTGGCTGAATTCGAGTAACTTATATAGAGAGAGGAAAAGTGCCCGCGATTCCGAGTTGGAGGACTTTTCTGAGCCATGCAGATACGAACTCTGATTTATCAGATGATTTACCAGACCCCGAAGGCAGAGAAGCTCGAGTGGCAAGGGGAAATTCAACCATATTATATGTTTGAACCCCTCGCAGAATACGGTGAAAGGCCGTGGGTGAAGTAACTCCAGGGAGCTCCAACGCGTTGGAGCTCCCTGGAGTTACGGGTGAAGTAGACCGAAAATGCTGTCTCTCTTTCGTTAGGTCGTCTTAGCTAACGAACGAGAGACAGAATTTTCGGTCTACGGGTGAAGCAGCTGCAGCTGCTGTCGTTGAAAAACAGATTGGAAGACTGGACTCCAAGATCTTTGGAATAGTTGAATCTTTTAGCTAGCTGCTTATCCTTCTCTTCATGCCAAATTCGGAATACAGGCCAGGATCCTCAAAATCATCTTCGGCAAAGTGATCGCTGCAGATTGTACTCCACTCACTTGGCCAGCCCTTGCCACTCTGCCCGCGTGAGCTTTACATTTGCGACCCACGATTTCCGTAGATTTTCATCTTTAGGAAAATGATGTAGGCTTACACCATCTTTAGGGTCTTGCTACAGCCCGCAACTATATACCGAATAGGCATTATTGATGAAACTGTGTCTCAAAATCAAAGTTATTGTGAGGAATTAAACACACGAAAATACGCAATGCAAATGGTCGATGCGGTGAATATCATGCTCGGCACAGGGCTGAGCCTGCCGGGGGCCTCCGGGGCGCGCACGGTATAGGTTAGTGGAATATTTTCCCTTACTTTTCATGCGTCACAGATCACGTGATCACGATGTCGCTTCGATGGGTTTTTTTAGGGGTGGGGCTTATGACTGTGTAAATCAGCAAAAATGTACTTTTCAAATGATTATAAAATATGACTGAATGCATAAAAAATTGTGTGATGGATATTTTTTGGCTCCTGATGACACCTTCCTACGAAAAATGAGCAATTATTTTTTTATTTTAGTGACCCTTTAATATCACATTTATAAGATATGCTATATTGTGGAGTAAAATTGTAAAACTCATAGTGTTCATGTCTGTGCACTAAATATGGAGATAGATTAAGCTCCAAAATTTGCATTTCTCAAAAATATAAATTGTCTTGATACTCAAAATACATGTTTGAAGTGTGTAAACATAATTTCATTTTAACCCTCTTTGGGGACATATTTGGTATATGTTAAAAAAACCAAAGCCATAAACCAAATATATACTGCCTACATTCGAGTCTCTGGTTAAACTACAGTACCCTCGGTGACATGAAGACCATTATGTTCCTTCGGGGCTGCGCCCTGCATGGGAATAGTCGTGGTTCACTTCAGCTCAGGGACCATAGTTCCTACCAGACCTTCTCTGTACATGTATATTTGTATACCGGTACTATTCTCTTTCACTCTGCCTTACGCTCTCTCTCTCCCTCTCTCTCTTTCTCTCTTTTTCTCTCTTTCTCTCTTTCTGTTCATCTCTTCTGTTTTACCTTAATTCTTTTCCTTCTTCCAATTCAGCTGCTCAACCTTGTCATTTTGTTCCCTTACTCTGTTTTTACCTTACATTGGCTCCTGCGTTGTTTTTATACTGAAATTTTATTCTTTGTTTTGGGGGGTTGTTTTTTTTTAAACAGAGAGACAGCTCTGCTAGTGGACATCAAAAACTCATCAGCAAAGGCAAAGCAGTGGGTAGCAATTGTCGTGGGTAAGTTAAATTCAGTACTTGTTTCTTGGATGTTACACATGTTCAACAGTGCGAGTTTCCATGACACATTCACTGAAATAACATTATGTTGGTTGAGTGTTTATCTTTGGTATCAGGCAAAAAGCTTCAGAATGTTATAAGTAATTCCTGACTCTTTGACAGCAATAAGACAACATTGGGTTCCAGAGTTTCAACAATACTTATATTGAAAGAAACTGGCTAAGAGCAGTTCTAAATCATTCACCATGCGCTACCAACAGAACATGATTTTATGTCTTCCAATGATATATAAATTTTTTTTTTAGTTGATTTGTCGCTTTAACCCCATGTGTGGGTGCCAGCATTTTCTACTCCAAAATGACATTAGAGAAGTGGCTAGTGGATTTTGTTTTATTATACATGTATGTATATGCATGTATGTAATGAATTCCGTTCACAAAGAAGAGGCAAAGGCCAAATATCTCGATGAAACATTGAATTTACTGTTACAGTGCCGATGTAACGTACATGTGACAAACATACTAGTTATGTTTAGTCGCACATTGCTCCATCAATAATTATCTATGCGGTGTTTAATTTGTATCAAAGTTTAGAGCATGAATTAAGCATTTCAAATGTCTCAGAAACAATTGTGCCATTACCATTTTCAGAGAAATTTCGATTTGGCAGAGGATGTTTCTCACTTTGACAATAAAACAATAGTAAACAAATGGGGAGTAGAATGTAAATGATTGAAAGTAAACCCTATTTCAATTTTCAATAGTTTCTTTACATAAAATGAGTAAAATATACATGTTGGGTATCATAAAAGAATTACAAATTTCCTACTTATTTTGTACACATTATGCTGTTATGTAAAACACGGTTAGAATGGTGCAAGCATTTGAAAAGTGAGCATTGTTCACATTTTGGTAATATCTTGTACCAGTAAAACCCCTTGGCACAGCAAATTAATTCAAGATGAATGTTTAGTGGTGCAGTAGGGGTGGAATAAGTGACAGTGACCAGTATGCAGTGGAATGCAGCCTCCCGGTTTACACTATGCCAAACCCTCCCCACTTAAATACATGTAGCATTCATAATATTGAAGGTTTTTTTTTATACCAATGTGCCAAATCACATGACAAGAATAGAATGCATGATCTTTGATCCATCTATGACTGCTTCGTCCTGTAATTCCTCAAATTGCCTCTAATTGCCTCAAAGTCCAGTTCTAGTATTAGAGTTCCCTTATGAGAATCAGTAGGCCTACCTACATGTAGTTTTAAATTTTAATGGTATTTGTTTATCTTTGACAATCAAAACCAAAGTCCTTGTTTGTTTGTATATTACTGATTTATGAGATATTTACAGCATATGGCCAGATTGTTCATAATATTATAAATTCTTGGTGGTACTGAAACACGTATTATCTTAATGTTATTGAAATCAACTATGAAAAAGATATATCAAGTGAATTTTCAAACCTCCTGTATACACCAAGGACTGAGTGCTTTTATGAACAGAAGAATTCATTTTAGAATAGCAAGTACATGTAACTGTTTATGCCATACATGTACATGTCTTAAATGATAAAGAAGATTTTGCTATTACATGTATTAGATGTACATTTACCGTAAAACTTTTGCACTCATTTAATATTTGTAAATTTCGCGCATGGTTCAGATTTGCGAAAGTTTCATGCTGCGAAATCATTGAATCATAATTGACATAGCTCTAAATTTTTTGCAAATTGCGCAAGTTTCTTGCTGTGAAAATAGCTGTCGTTTACAATATGCGAAAGTTTCATGTCCAAACGTTCCTGGTGTTAAGTAGTTATGAGGAAATGCGTTGTGATCCTTAAAGCTCATGTACAGTTTTGGTAGCAAAAAGGAAATCGGAAAGATACATGTTAAATATAGCCTCATGTTGTTTTTCATGTATCAAACGATGTTTGTACAAAATCATTAATATTCCATCATTGATTTCCAGTGAATTTTACAGCAAATATATGTAAGGAATGCTAGATCACCGCAATATTATACTGCCCTACGCTAGGACCTTTGAACCCCGACGGCTCCCCACACAGTAATCTTGAGGCTTTGCACAGAGAGAGAGAGCATGTACATTTGTATGTCACTGTGTGTACATGTAGGTGTTGAACGTGTGTATGGTGTATAGTGCACGCTGGGAGTTTACATGTATATCCCTGACCCGACACCTAAATTATTTTTTGCCTCTCATTTGTTTAAAATGCCACTTTAAGGATGTGAAATCTTCATAGCATCTTTGTATTGCTAGTATCTTGCTATTTATCAACAAAAATACAATAAATATGACAAATTTTTGGAGGGCTTACCAAAACTAAACAATACCTTAGATTCTAGTTTTATAATGTAAGTGATTAAAGAGAATAGGCAGCAACCTCAGGAAGCCAAGGTGTCAATTTTTTTTCTCTCTCTCTTAATTGCATGTATCGGCTTTGTTTGAAATGAAAGCAATTTATTGTGAAGGTATCTAGTTCTCCTATAGTTACAGGGATTGCAAACAAAGAAAATAGTTGAGCAAGGACACCTATATTCTGTACTCTCGGTTATCTTCAGTTTGCCTTTCCCTTTTTTTCTATTTTTTTTCTCTTTTTTTTTTTCCCAATTTTTTTTAGTATGTTACTCCAGCTTTAAAAACTTGTTTGAAAAAAAAAAATGAGAGTTCAACTCCTTTTCCCTTTACCTGCATTCTTTTTAAGCATTGTCATAGTATCGACACTAAACCTATTTCACAAAACATGGTATAACAGCGACAGTGTACATATATTTATCTTTCACTTAGGTCATGAATTGGCTCATCAGTGGTTTGGAAACTTGGTCACTATGGTAATTATCTTTTCTATTACATCGACAGCCATTTTCTATACAAAATTCCATGAGTTTGACAGTTCTTGCTTGTTTGTTTTTATTATTAATATTATTTTCTTCTCTTTTTTTTAACATGAGTATACCTAATGTTTGTCAGCATCACAAGGGTCAAAGTCTCAAAGATTAAAATGTGTCCTTTGTTATAAATGATATTTTCATGAAGCATAGATCTTCAGCTTTGATATGTTGTAAAAATCATTTGGGCTCAAAATAAAAAGACTTGCAAAAATAACCATTTTTTTCAAAGGTAAAAAGTTTATTTCTTATTTTTGAAATCCAAAAATTTCAACAACTTCACACATTTTGTCCTTAAAATGAAAGACAGAACATTAAAGTTTGGTTCTTCTCCTTTACTTTGATACTAAAAACGTCTGATTTGATGCAGATTTAGAGCAGTTTGAGCCTGAACAAAAGAGGTGTTCCAAACTGATCTTCCTCATTATGTATTCAGACAACGCTCAGTTGATGAATATACAAAGTAACTTGGATGAAGGGAGCCACTTTTTGTAGACCTGCCGATTGACTGATTTATTTGCTAGAAATCTGGACAGAATGTAAAGATACTGTACATCAATTTTCATTGATTTGGAAGTAAATAAGAATGTTATAATCACATTTTAGTCCTATGCTTTCAGCGCCTTAGGGCAGCTGGGCTAAAGCCAGAATAATAATAATATTTGTAGGTCTCTTGAGCTTTCCCTGGCATGGATATGCGTGTGATATAAATGTAGCTCTTGTTGCATTTCTTAATTAACAGAACTTGAATCCTTCTCTGACAATACGGCTGCCAATTAATGAATCAATGTTTAAATATTTCTTATCAATTATTTTCTTCTTTGATCAAAGGAATGGTGGACCCACCTGTGGCTCAATGAAGGCTTTGCATCATGGATCGAGTACCTCTGTGTCGACCATTGCTTCCCTGAGTATGATATCTGGACTCAGTTCATCACTAATGACTATACCAGAGCACTGGAACTAGATGCTCTCAAGAACAGCCATCCCATTGAGGTACTCTATTTGGTTCATTCTATTTATTGATTAATTTAGGATACATTGATGTACAAATTGACCTCTTTTCTTTGCACTTCAGAATGTTAGAATCAAGAAATCAATAAACTCTAACTTCTACACTAATTTGGTGTTAAAAATCTCTTAAAAGATGTTTTGCTGGCTTTGATAGTTATTTGAGATAGAACTAGTGCCTTGTATGTTTTACCTTGTCCAATGATCCTCTTTGTGTGAGTTTAGTGACTCCCACCCCCCCCCCCCCCCCCCCCCCCCCCCCCGCCCCAAAAAGAGAAAGTTCTGTTGAGGCAAAGGAAGCTATGTTGGCATGGTTCCATTTTTTTCTGTCATCAAAAGTGCTGACACAAGGCCTGTATTAACCCTATGCCTACGAGAACCAGGTGGCTCCTGTATTAAGCCTATGGGGATGAGAGAATTCAGTGATCAATGGGTTAAATGCTTGTTTTGTGATTGTATCACAAAATTCATCCAGATGAAGTAGCTGCTCTCTTTCATTTTATGTTATTTGATGAGTCATAATTTTGTTTTCGAGACTCAGTCTTCTCAATAATTGCTTGGTGTTTTTTTTATACAGGTTCCTGTTGGACATCCAGATGAAGTAGATGAGATCTTTGATTTGATTTCATACTGTAAGGGAGCCTCTGTTATCAGAATGCTTCATGATTTCATTGGCGATGATGTAAGTTGGATGTACTTTTAACGATGTATATTGTTGTTTTTCAAAGGCGAGGAATAATCGAATTGTAAATCATATTGTGAGAAAGAAATATCAGGGGCCGTATTCTGAAAACGCAGCTGCCGCTTGGTGTAAGGCGCCAGTATGTAGAGCTGCTCCGTAGTGGAATCGAAAGGATGAATAGGGAACATGAGTTTTTTAGCTGGTTTTTTATGTTTCTAGATCTAGATAATTATCCTATTCCCAGTGATAATTATTGGGGTGTCATAAAGACTAATTTTAGGACATTTTTAGATCTAACTTTTACAATTTTGGTTGCAGTTGCAAGTTTAAAAATTTGGTATTTGGTGACTTGCAAAAAATTACGGATTTCATCGCCAAAATACGACTTTTCAGCTTGGCATGTACAGAAAAGCTTTGCCAGAGCTTGGCAGCTCTGGTGCTATACTAATCAGATTCTCAATCATTTAGCACAAGAACTGTTCACCAGTCGTGCGTAAAGTCGTGCGCAACTTATGAACAGCTTTATGAAACACCCCCCTGATCTGCACCAAACTGAGTGCTTGTAAATCATTCACCCCTTAACCAAACTAGATTATGACACGTTAAGAAATAGATTGTACTCAAGAGAGGTAATGGCAGTGCTCCTTAAAAAAAGCTACATTGCCTGTTTGGATACAGAAGGAAATGTCAGAGGGGAAGTTGAGGGTGGGAGATGTGGAAAGGGTTTGAAGAAAAGAAAACATAACATGCTTGTTCACATGTTCACTTCTTCTCTAACCACATATGAACTAGGTATTCTGCACTACAGGGATACAAATTTTCAGTTGTGCTGTAAGTTCATTAAAGAGATTGGATATCATGACAGGGTATATGGAAATGGAGACTCTTGTTTCATCTGTTTCCGTTCTAGGCATTCCGGAACGGTATGAACATCTACCTGGAGAGGCACAAGTACACGAACACATTCACAGAAGACCTTTGGCGGGCTCTTGGGGAAGCCAGTGGGAAGCCCATAGAGGACATCATGGGCACCTGGACCAAGCAGATGGGTTTCCCAGTCCTGAAGGTGACCAGGGAGAAGAAAGGAGACAAACAGGTTCTGAGCATCTCACAGGAGAAGTTCTGTGCTGATGGACAGAAACAAGGTTAGATATAGAGATGAACTGACTCAGGGTGTACTTGGGTTTTTACAGATATGTATCAGTCAGATGGGCAATTCCATGATTATTCAGGTTGCATTTGTCTTTTTTTGATAACGTATCATGAGTAATCAAACATTTGCAGGGTTGGCAGAAAGTATGTTTTTTTTTTCTGAAGTTTTGATACTGTGTTTAGGTACTATAATATGTGTGCATTGTTGTAATTAAAAATCATGTACCTAACACCTTTAGAAAGAGAACAAGATGTAAATCAAAACCTCTCCAAATGTAACATGAGTAACTACGGAATTGCCCAGGTACAATTATATATGACTAAGGACTGACCTTTAATGACAGCGTCCAAATACGCAACTCATTTTTGAACTTGGTTCTGTCAGAGTGGGTTTGTAGGCAAAGACAGAGAGCTGAAATCTAGACCCACTCGCATCTGTCGTCAGTGGCAGGCCTGATAAAGCAAGAAAAAGTTGAAAAACAAAATGTAAGAAATTAACCAAAATAACAAACAAATAGAATTTGAGTCACATTTTGTTTTGTGTGATGGTTTGAAATTCCTGCACGAACATGTAATCTCATGCGATCCGTCGAAATGTAGGTTTATGCATACAATTTGCATCAATTATACTATTAAATGAGGCTCAAAATAGCCAAGTACAATGAGGATTTATATCTTAGGTGGTCAATGTATCTCCTGTCATGTTTATACAGAAGGAGATTTCAAGTGGATGGTTCCAGTCAGCGTTGCTACATCTAGCCAACCTACCAAGACCATCAAGAAGGTCGTCTTAGATCAGGATTCTGTCTCAGTCACAGTGGATGCTGCAGAAAGTGAAGGAATCAAGGTATAAAACATTCTAATCTAATATGTGACTGTCTTATCTGAAAAAAATTATGAATGACAGAAACCACACTTTAATCAAACATTTAATGTTTTTGACAAAGATTTCAACATTGGATCTATTCCTACATGTGTTGCTTGAAGTATCTGTACAATATATCTTGATATTACCAATACATTTGTTTTTTTCATGATTTACATGCACAAAAGAATCTCAGGCTTAGTACTGATACAAATCCAGTACAGAGGATTCCCCATTGAGCAGTGTACCTGTAGGCTGTTTGCATTTTAATTGTTCAGACCCCAATAAATTTCCTTATTATTTGAAGCTTTATAAAATTTAAATACCATAATATGCAGTTCCTTAATCTTGACGTTGTAACAAGACTTTCAGTATGATAATATTACTGATGTTCGTGATAAATAAATCCATTGATGATTGTTGTTGCAGCTAAACCCAGGAACCGTAGGATTCTACCGTGTGCAGTACTCCAGTGAGATGTTAGAAGCCCTTCTTCCAGGAATCAGAGACCAAGTCCTCCCCGCCAGAGACAGACTGGGTCTAGAGTCTGATCTCTTTGCTCTGGTCAGTAAACTATATATCATTATATGGACATAATACTTTCCCTCTTTTCAGCTGATTTTGCAAAATTTGAAATTAATTTTGTGATTTTTTGTTTTTGTAAGGGGGGGGGGGGGCTATAAAATGGCAGAAGAGTGTTGACTCAGATTTTCATGTTCATTAACATGCTTTTCTAGAAGATGTAAGCCAGGGTTACATGTACATGTCGCATGTGCTTGATATCCATTGAGCTAAAATTGAAAAAAAAGAGGAAAATGTTGTTGTCTGAAGGTATAATATTAGTTACACCCTGCTTGTTCACGGAATACGGGAAATATCTACGTTCTGGTTCCATATTCCATGAGGCCGGAGGCCAAGAATACGGAATTATCTCTCAGACAAATTGACCAATCAGATTACAGAATTCATGAAACAAGGAGCCCGCTAAGAGATAATATTTAGTATCAAATGTGTATGGAAAAAGGGTATTGCCCCTTGGAATCTAACAGAGTCACAGGTTCCTGGACTTTTGTACATACATGTATGACTCTTCCTGTCTGTTCTCTATCTCATTCCTGCTTATTTACCTCTTTAGTAACAGAAAGTTGAATGCTAACAAGAAAATTGATTTTTCAAGTGTATCATGGTTACCTATCACAAGCCTCCTGCTTCACAGGATTTTTTGCTTCTTACTACAGTGTATTTTTAATTATACACATTGATGTTATATGTATTTGAATTGCATAAGAAGGAAATGAGTGTTTTATGAATTTGAATCTAAACTTTGAAATATCTTGAAAAGGAAAGAATTGTAAAAAAAAGTGTGTCTGGTCTTCTATTTCAGGCAAAATGTGGCCCTGTCTCTGTTTTAAAGTGTTCTCAATCTCATTTCTATTTATTTATGTTACTGGCAATTACAAAAGTGATAACAAAAAGATAAATGTTGAATGCCAAGTATGATGATATGAAAGGGATTGTACAAATATGTCCTGTCTTCTATGTATTTTAGGCAAAAACTGGACAAGCAAGCACAGTGGATGTCCTGAAGCTGTTTGAGGCCTTTGAGAATGAGACAGACTATACAGTATGGACAGAGATAGGAAGTAACCTTGGTGCAATCGGAGTCTTACTGTCCAGTACAGAGCACCTAGATCACCTGAAGGCCTTTGCCAAGCAGCTGTTTGGAAAGGTCTACACCAGGCTGGGATGGGATGCTCTGGAGAATGAAAGTAAGTCATTGAAAATAATGTTGCATGCATGTAACATAATGCCCAAAGTACTTTGAAAGACATTCCTTTGGCTCCACCTGTGCAGTTGTTTCATGTCCTTCAGATATAGCATTTGAAGGATTTTTTTCTCATTTGCTTTGTATGCTGTAGCTTACATTTGACAACATGAACCTTGTATATATGTAAATTATAATGACGATAAAGAATAAAAGAATTGCCTGCAAACCTTCACTGATCCATGTTTGATATATGTTTGCAGATCACCTGGATGCCTTGTTACGAGCACTTGTCATCCGAGTGATGGGACGCAACGGACATGAAGCAACGGTTGAGGAAGCCCGTAAGCGTTTCAAGGCACACAGATCGGGTGGTGAACAGCTCCCTGCTGATCTCCGAAACTCGGTCTACCTGACAGTGTTAGCTCATGGTGATGAAGACACTCTCAATGATATGATTGAGGTAGGACTAATTAAACTATCACAACATGCTAATGCCACCTGATGGAGGTTCCTTGTGGTAATATGAATATTTAGTTCAAACTTATGGGATATTGTAGGCCTTCAAGAGACAAGGCCGAATCAGCTTCAAATCAGGAACAATCTTTTCTCTGATTGGAAAACCCACAGTACCCTCTGAATTACAATTCTTGTACCATTATGACTTTTCTGAGAATATATCATGTTGCAATGATAAGGTTCCTATAGCAACTGTTGAGATTAATTGTATGTTGATGAACGTGAAGGGAGACAAATCTCAACATTTTTGGGAGGTTGGGTTATGCCAGGAACATTTGCACCGTAATCTGTTTCCTCATTTATATTCACACAGTTCTTCAAGGTTCAAGACCTACAGGAAGAGAAAGACCGCATCCAAAGATCCCTTGGTGCAATCAAAGATCCTGCCCTCATACAGAAGGTGTTGGAGTTCTCTATGGGGGTAAGTGAACTTACAGAGGATGTTGAGCTCTGGTAAGCTAAGTTAGCGAAACGCAATGCCGCATAAAGACACGGGCAGGTTTTGTCTTTCCTTCTAAATATAGAATCAGACATATCTGAATGAAAGTTTTCATATAATTTTGCTTAAAAGTGTTCAAAGAGGTAAATAATAATTCTGCATCCTAACATGTTGGTTCCGCCTCTATAGAATAAAATTTTGATTTTTAATGATTTATCATACGTGTCTTTCCCGCGCTTTCACATGCCACAACGTTTTGCTAAGCTATTTAAACGGGAAAAATAAATTGTAATGTTTCTCATCCTTTCTATGCCCATTTTTAAACAAATATCGTAACAGTAATGTCACCTGAAAATGATTTCTCTTGAGATGCTGTCATATTCCAGATATGAATAGAATTAGCTGAAGATTTGTGTTGCTACATCAACAAACTGTAGTCCCATAAGCCCATTTCTATGTGCAGTGTTTTTCACTTTATGTGACTTTCAGCAATATTGAGTCAATTTTGTTATAAGTTTGATGATTCTAAAACCTCACAATACGCGATTATTATTCTCATTCAATAAATGATAAAAAGTGAGTTATTGAAAGAGATGTAATCCACCCATGTTAAAGAGCGTTTTTTGCCCATGAACCCAATCACAGCCCTAACCCTTTGTCTTTAACAAAATAAACTGGAGAGAAAATATCAGATCACTTAAGTCTTCCAGACAGGAAGTGCTCTAATTTGCCTTTCCGATTTGTGCTGCATGTAGGAGCATGTGCGATCACAAGACACAGTGTTTGTCATTAGTGGAGTGACAGGAACCAAGGCAGGACGAGAGCTGGCATGGAAGTTCCTCCAGAACAGGTGGTCGGAACTCTTTGAAAGGTTCTCAGGAGGATTCCTTCTTGCAAGACTTGTTCAGGTAGGTCCAGGATGACAAATCCAGTAGATACAAGTATCTTGAAAAGTTAGTCTGAGCTCTTTGTTGAGCTTTTTGAAAGGTAGTAGTAGTAGTAGTAGTAGTAGTAGTAGTAGTCTGAGCTCTTTCTGAGTGCTTTAAAAGGTAGTTGTAGTAGTAGCAGGAGCAGGAGCAAGAGTAGTAGAGTAGTAGTAGTAGTAGTAGTAGAAGTAGTAGTGATAGCAGGAGTAGTAGTGGTAGCAGGAGTAGTAGTAGTAGCAGCAGCAGGAGTAGTAGTCGTAGTAGTCGTAGTAGTAGTAGTAGTAGTAGTAGTAGTAGTAGTAGTAGTAGTAGTAGTAGTAGTAGTAGTAGTAGTAGTAGTAGTAGTAGTGGTAGTAGTAGTAGTGGTAGTAGTAGTAGTAGTAGTAGTAGTAGTAGTAGTAGTAGTAGTAGTAGTAGTAGTAGTAGTAGTAGTAGTGGTAGTGGTAGTGGTAGTAGTAGTGGTAGTGGTAGTAGTAGTAGTAGTAGTAGTGGTAGCATCAGTAGTACAATCAGTAGTACAGTGGAAACTCGCTATAAAGAACTCCGATATAACAAGATTCCTGATAGTAGTAGTAGTAGTAGGAGGAGGAATAGGAGTAGTAGCAGCAGTAGTAAGGTACAGTAGCAGTAGTAGTACATGTAGTTCCATTGCGAATCTATGCCTGATATATTTCTAATACAACTATTTTGATACTTCGTTCGTTTATTGCCATTTCCATTAAAATATACAATACATATACATAGTAAAAACATTATGTTCTTGCACAAACCTTGTGATTGCAATGAGTATACAAATATGACATAATGCATTTACATAACCAAGGTAAACAAAGTGAAAATGAGAAAAAAGAGAAAATCTAAAAAGCCATAAAGGCCTTGTCTAAAGTCCTCTAACAAAAAGTACTTCGAAGTAAGTTTTACCATAATTACTTTAAATTCGATTTCAATAATAAAGTAAGTGTGTAAGATAAGAAGAAAAGAAGAGAATTAAACAATAAAACATGTCAGAGAGGGGAACGTCGGGTATATACATGTATTAATCAACAGATTTTAATACATTTTGAGTATCTGGATAAGAAGTATTTTTTCAGTGATTTCTTAAATAATCGTTGACTATGGCAACTGCATATATTGCTCGTTATGGCATTCCAAATTACATGAAGAGAAAAGCGCAAAGACTTTAACTCAAAACCGTATAAAACTTTCCAACGATGAAAACAATGTTTACTCCTTGTATTATGGTTATGAAGGCCAATATTGACTGAAACATACTTGATATTGTATTTGGAAGTAGATTTTGAAAATAAGAGAATCCGATAACTGCGGTATAAAACTGATATAAATCAGATATACTAAGTATTTTTACTTTTATAAACAGAGGAGCAGAATAGGCAAGGTAGTGGCTATTAGTACATCTACGCAAGGCTTTTTTCTGTAATTAAAATAGTGTATCTGTCTTTGTTTTGCCGCAGTTCCCCCAAACCGTAATACAATAAGATAAATATGGTAATATTAGAGTATTATACAACAAAATCATAGAAGAAATAGGAAGATAATGCTTTATTTTATGCAAAATACCAACGCATCTAGATACTTTACCAGTTAAATAATTTACATGCGCATCCCACTTCAGGTTACATTCAATATAAATGCCAAGAAAACAACATCCACTTTAAACAGAGGAGTAGAGTCTATATAAAGAGTTATACTATCAAGTGTATTGGATATATTTTTTCTTATTTTGGTTACAAAATATCATTGAAGTAGTTTTTTTCTCATTAATTATCAGTTTATTGACTTTGAACCATTTAGAAACTTTGGCTAGTTCAAAATTAACATTCTGCTCTAAATTTGACATGTCATTTTGAGTATAAAATAATGTTATTTCATCTGCATACATTGTAAATATAAACTTACCAGATGATTTTGAGGTGTATAGCAACATTTTGCTAGTTATGTATTAAACTGGAATTGATGTTTACTGTTTTATTGCAGTCCTGCACTGAAGGCTTTACCACAGAGGAGAGAGCTTTGGAGGTAAAGGCCTTCTTTGAGGCCCATCCTGCTCCAGCCGCTGAAAGGACAGTCCAGCAATCCCTAGAGAATATCCGACTGAAGGCCAAATGGTTAGCCAGGGATGGCGACAGCATCGGGCAGTGGCTCAGGGAAAAAGTCCAGCTTTAAACTGACCAACATGTTCCCATTTCCATGCACAGAAATGTCAATGTCAATGTTATACAAACAGTTATTACCCATGTGGAGAAGTCAAAAATACCTGAGCATATTGTAAACCAGATATATTTGTGTGCATAAAACTATTGTGAATGTTGCAAGTGGTGGAGATTAACAAAGGTTTAAACCCAGGCTGCAAATTCATTGATTAACAACATGATGACCAGCATTGTTTTTTTGCAATTTGAGAAAAGTTTTGCTTCGAAAGAGGCAGTCCTTTGTAATTTATGAGAGTTTTATGTTACAAAAAAGTCTGGTTTTCAGTGTTCGAAGTATCTGCCTCTGATACCACCTCTTGAAATACTTCTCATCAAATAATAGACAAATTATTAATAGAGAAAGAGATACTGGCTACACCATAAGAAGTCAACATTGAATCCTAGAATAAAAATGAATGCAATGTGTGCAAATCATTGGTATTTAACTTTTGCTGAAAATTATTCTCACCTATCCGAGAAGGAATGCTGATACGCCCAAACTTTGTGGTCATCATGTTTGAATCATGTATCTACCTTTTCTATTTTCTGTGTTTTCCTGTTCAAACAATTATGCCAAATAAGTTGCGACTTATTTATGTAAAATTTTGCCTTCTTTCAGGATTATACATTAAGATCCAATACCAAACTGCTTCTTCCATGCTATTCATTTATCATTGATGCATGGCCAACTCCATTGGGAAATGAAAATATGTGTTCAGTGAACTTTTTTTATCACTTCATAAAATATATTATGACAAAGGAGCATATGACATATTCAGTGGATGTTTATACTTGTCCTGTAGAGTGTTGTCATTCTTTTATTCCTTCAATACTCAGCCTTCATACTGTTATTCATTTTGTGATATAGTATTGTAGCAATAGATGTCATTGGTTAATAAATATTTTATTTTACCTGAAAACATGTTAGGAAAACAAGTATCTCTACGTTGCTACTTTATTTAGACGGTTATCTTAAATTAAAATTAAAAAGTCTAAAAAACGAAGTCCTTGTTTTATTGTTAAATTGAGCTTGAAATGTCTTTCCTGGGAACAACCTTCACATTGCATGTACCTACATGTATTTCTACCTTTTTGGACAGGGCTTCCTCTTGTGCAATAGGAGATTCCAGGGGACCAACAGAAGTTACATGTATGAATAAAAGATCATTTCATTGGTTTTAGACCTGGGTTGTCATGTTTCCAAGCCCATCGATCTAGCCAGTGAGAACAAGGAGTTATCTTGGTAAGCAAAATCACCTTTGCACTGAATTGCTTTGGTTGATGAATGAGCTTTATGTTTTACAATCTACAGCTCACACATGTGTGTAATCTATATTAGCGTGAACATTTAATTGGACCTTCATATTGTGCAAAGTTGTGATATCACCGAGCTGATGCAGTATACACTATTGAAATCGAAATGTTAAAGTGACCACGTTTATTATTAGGGGTAGGTGAAGGTAGTGAACAAAACAAAGGTACACATAGCTACACATGTATTTGTATTGCTAGAAGATCATGTATAAAAACTTTCTAAATTTATGATTGGGTTTGTAGTTTGATAGTAACTTCCTACATGTACTTGTCTGTGAGTCTAAAATGAAATTTTCTGACTAATCTTTTGTTCTTTTCCTTTGTTGGTAAAGTTGACTCTGTAAGTTTGAGAAGAAGTAAAATTTATTTTGTAGTTCCTAGACGTAGTTCAGAGCATCCACACTCACACAGAAAGTTTTTAGGTTTTTATTTTTGTTGGTCACATTTTTTCACTGTTTATTTGTGTTGTGTGTGTTTTATTTCTTCTGTCCGTCTGCCTTTGTTGATAGATCTTTATGGTATTTTCTGAAATTCAAGGCTTAAAAAGCTATGTTACGTGTATACAGATGATTACCAAGCAAGAAAATAATGAAAGTGACTTAGAGATAAATTATATCCATGTGTGTCTTATGAATTCTCTTTTTCGTCATTGAAGTTGTAATTATAATCGCAACACTAAATCTGGAGATAATGGTGATATTGTTGGTGATATGATTGCAATAAATTTGATAAAATCTGTTAGTTCTACTTCAATAAATGTGATAAGTTGAAGGTCTACTGGTGAAGTATGTATATTTTCTGTCAGTGTGTGCTGTGAGGATGGGAAATGTTGAGTACTTGCAGTAAACATGAATTTTTAGTTCACGGGTGCACACATGGTAATGCAATCACATTAACCTTCGCATCCTACCAGGTACTTCTATTGCAGCTGGTTAAAGAGGAGTAATGTAGATAAAATGCATTGCTCAAGGGCACAAGTGACATACCGTGGCTCAAACCCACGACCTTTGCATTCCCAGTTGAGTGATTAAACTACATGTACTACGTCTACCTCGGATGAAATCACGCACTATTGAACTTAGAAGTAGGGCCTATGAGATCATAATGACCCATCATTGTAAAATACAGTGCCTTGCATTACTTATGAACCAAATGCAAGCTCCCAATCAAGCTCTGTTAAAGATAATGTCCTGAAATTTGAGGCAAGAGCACTATAAAAAAATGAAGTCCCTCTTTATTAGCTCACTGTAAAGCTTACCAGCTACATGAATTTCTGTCCAGGAAGATAATACATGTGCAAACAATATGTCATGAAAAAGGGGGGTGGATTATGAAAATTAATATTTGCGTGTGTGATCCTTCACCTTTTGTATGTTCCATTTCCCCTCATTTAAAAAAAAATTAAACCCTTGACATTGGCCTGGGGGGGGGGGGGGGGGGGGGGGGGGGCTTGACTACAACACTGGCTAATATTTTAGCACTAATTCTAGAGTAGGGGATAGGTGACAGCACATCTGATATAACGTGTAACCAATGGAGATTACAACGTATCGGTACAGGGCCCCATTTCATGCATATCGAGTTACGATGATTGTTATAAGCTACTGAAATCACTGACTTTGATTGGCTTAGAGCAAATTTATCAAATGTAACAGTTGTTTAATATGAACAAGGTTTATAAAGCAGAGCCCATGTAGGGCATGCATGATTCGCATATTTAAATGATATGGTGGGGGGGGGGGGGTACCTCTGGCGCCTGGCCGGCAATCCAGTGCAGCGCATCACCCCCTAGAAGGCTATGAATACTGGGGGTGCAACAGCACCTCTAGATTTTGTATGAGGGCTAGGCAGGGGCGCAAAAAAAAAAACAGCAAAAGAGAGAAAGAGAAAGGGGAGAAAAGGAAGAAACTTTTATTTAAGAATTATTCGCATTAGAAATCGAGTATTTTTAGGTCAAAAATGCGAAAATTTCTAAAGCGTGGTAACTTTGCTCCCTCGCATGTACTCCTTCGGCATCTCTTATAATAGCATTTTAAAAGGGTTTAAAATTGAAGACAAATATATATATATACACTGTATAATCATAATATTTACCAATTAAAAAGATGCACTGGTTGCAGAATGGCCTACAATCATCTTTGGAAGCAGATTTCAGGGTCTGCATCCCCTCTTGTCGAAACTCTGGCTTTGCTTAGGACTTGTGTAAGGATGTGTAATAAAATCAGTGGCGTATCTACGGGGGCCAGGGGGCACATGACCCTGGCGGCACTTTCAGGGGCGCAACAAAAAAAAAACGCAAAAGAGAGAAAGAAAAGGAGGAGAAAATGAAGAAAAAATTAAGATCATTAAAGACCTCAGCCTGACCGAATTTTGAAATATACCCTTTATTCATCCACGGGGAGCTATATATTTTCTGAACAAATTGAAACCAACTTCATGAGATTCCGTTTCCTGTGGAATGAGTAACAGCGTCCCGAATGTTGAGCCCCGGTGGTTTGGACCCCGTCTCTGAGGAACGCTACTTTGCGGGGGTGAAAATTTGATGACGACATATCGTGTAGACGCATTCGGAGCTGTATACATGACATGTCGTCACACGTCTAGCGACCCCCTGCAGTGTTACGTCATAGGGAGGGGCGGACCCAAAAAATTACCTTTTTTATTTTTTATGGATAAACGGAGACGAAAATTTATGAATAACCAGGGTAATTATATTCTTTGTTTACTAAGCTTTACGTCAATATATGGTTGTTTTGGGTCAGGCTGAGGTCTTTAAGTATTATGCGCCGCCAATCTGCAGGGTAAATGCATTTGAAATACATTTTTTTGAGGGTTTGAAATGCAAAAACAAAATCTGAAGCTCGGTCGCTTTGCTTCCTCACATAATTATGTTGCACCAGGATCTCGTAATTTCGCGCCCCATTGTAGGATATAGCTTAATAAATAGCGTTTTTGTTCGCTCTCATGTAGTTTCATCAGCCTGCTCTTAAATAAATATTGCGCCCCCAATATAGGATTGAGCGTATAAAATCACATTTACAAAGGTTTGTAAAGAAATGTCACCTTTCGACTGCCTTCCTATAAATTCCTAGACTATTTCTTAATGGTTTCCGTTGATGTTGCGCCCTATTTGAAATTCGGATCTCTACTCCGCGATGGCAGTGCTCAATTGCGAATTTCGCCGGGTAAATTACATATGAAATTGCGTTTCGGGGGTGTTAAAACTATTTTTTTTAATATAGACCTACCGCTCGGTCGCTTTGCTCCCTCGCTTGTACAGTAATGTAGATAAGTTGTTAATCTGAGAAGGGGTGCACAACTTCATTGTTTGCCCCGGGCCCCATAATCCCTAGATCCACCATTTTAAAAACAAATTATGTTTACAGCACCACAAGTAAAAAAAACCAAACAGATAAACCGTCCCCATGCAATTGGGCCTGAGCGTAGGGATGATACGTGACAAACAATAACGTTTTGCACTTTACAGTGGCGGATCCAGGAATTTGAAATAGGGGGGGGGGGGCGCCAGCGGCGAGGGAGCGGACCGACCGAGCGGGGGTAAGGATTTTTGTTTCCCCAAAAAAATTAGGAGCACTTTTTTTGTCTTTCTGTGTTTATTCATTGAAAATATAATCACAATATTTACAAATAGATTGGCATGAATAGAACCAGATCAAACATAAATCTAGAAAAAAAATATAAAAAGTGCAGCGATATATACCATAGAAGAGTTAACGCCCGATTATCTATATATATATATATAGATATATATATATACATTTAAATATTTTTTTTTTTTAAGGGGCGGGGTTCGGGGTTCCCATGGCACAACGCCGGAAACCCCGCGAGCCCGCCAGCCCGCCAATCTAGTCGCCGAGCAATCAAAGTCCATTAGGAGCACTTTTTTTTAGAGGAAAAGCTCTAACTCAACCATTGTCTGTAAATGAATGACATACCGGGAATGGGCTGTTTGTAAGTAAAAATAAATACCTTTAAAGTATTCAAAAGACAGTCGGCGTTATTTCATAAAATATATTCACCCTGAACGATGCAGTGTTGAATATACAGTTGATATACCTGAGGCCTATTTCACAAAGACTTAATCGACTGAAAAATTATAGTGTGATGTAGGTGCCTTGGCAAATATCATAACTACCAGACCAAAATGCCTCCTTTTGAGACTTTTCCATTCAGATGAATTAAATTATTTTTTTATTCATGATTGACAATACGTAGCAGTGTGCTACTTCTAAAGTTCATGAAAATTGAAAACATGCAAAACGCCAAATTTTATATTACCATAGCTCGTTACGTCTCCGGAATAGACTAAGGAGGGACAGCACTGGTCACGGGACCAACCCCGTAGCCAGGATTTCATTTTAGGGGGGGGGGGGGTTGTGAGCAGGGAGGGGTTGCGTTTTCCCCCTCCCGCGCGAAGCGCGAAGGCTCTGACGCTTTATAGCAAATTTGAGAGAAAGATAACAGCTCGTAGCAAATCATTTTTTTTAAGGCGGAAAATTATAGTTCGAGTGACTGCTTTTCAATTATTTGGACGCAATACGGCACTGTAACAGGGGTGGGTGCAGGGAGGGGGAGTTTCCCCCTTCCCGCGCAAAGCGCGAAAACTTCGACGTTTTTGACGTTTTAGAATTTTTTTCTCAAACTTTCCCCGCTTTTTCGCTCTCGCTCTCGCTGTTTTTTTTTTCCAGTTGGCGTTTTGGTGGGGCAACCGTCCCTACCGCCCCCGGCTACGCGCCTGCTGACTGGACTATTTAAGCAGAGTACAGTTTGGTCTGCATAATTATGTGGCCCGTATTATCTTGTACACGCGCGCACGCTCGTGGATCGTGAAATAAACAGTACCTGAACTAATTGCCTAAAACTTTTAGCCTCGGTACCAATCTAAATTTGCACTTTATCATGATTAAAATCTTGAAGTAAGGGGAGGGGTGTTCTTACAATAAAATGTGGTGTGATACTATTAATGATATACTTGGTAATGAAACCAAAGAAAATTTATGAAAAGCCAGCGCTATTTTTATGGTGATCCTAAGATTAAAATAATAAATCACAAAACAGAAAAATTAAGGGGGCGCGCCTTGGCGCCCCTGCCTGGACCCGTCACTGCCTTTACAAATACGGCGTGTTAATTACCTTGATCTAAATAACTGTTTTTCTTGTAAACCTAGATCCTGGCCCCTGGTGGTATTTAAGCATGATGAGTACATGACCTTTCCAAAGGCTAGAGATAAGATGTGTACACAAAATTGACCTCAGTGTCGGAAATGATTTTTCTTCCCCACCCATTACAAGCCACAGAATATATTACATATGCCGCAAAAGGTGTTCCACAGTGCGTCCCAGAAAGAGTCTACCCAAATATATGTTTCAAATCATTCTAAGGAAATTGTCATACCTGTGGATAGTTTAGAGTCTCTTCTATCAAATGACACCAAAATATCAACCAATATTCTACGCTGGAGTGAGCAAAAGCCAATTTTGTGAAAGGGTGCAAACTTGACAAGGATTGATATTGGCTCTGGCTGGTATCAGCCAAGCTGAGTAATGAAAAGGCTTAGACATTTCCATATTCTGGTTTAAAAAAAGGCAATTCATGAAATCAACACATCCCATCAACATTTTTTTTGCTTGAGTGAGCAATTAACTCCTGAGTGTTTTAAAATGACTTGTTACTTGTGAGTCTTTTAATTCCACCTGGATTGCTCACTCAACCATAAAGTTTTCATGGGATATATTGGAACATGCAGTGAACAAAGTCTGTTCTTTCATAAATTGTCTTTTAATGATCAGAATATTTACACTTTTGAAGCCTTTTCATGACTCTCAACTTTGCTGATACCAGCCAGAACATAAACAAACATTTGTCAACTATGAATTTTGCACCCTTTCACAAAATATGGCTTCTGCTCACTCTTTCATATGATAGAAGAGATCCTAAGCTTTCCACAGTTATGAACATTTCCTGAAAATGTTTTGAAATATATAAATCAGGAGACTATTTCAACTACAAATTTTAAATGGTTCTTAACTTCGTTTATACCACCCGGGACAAAATACCAATTCTTGTTAAGTCTGAAATTTGCACCGTTTCACAAAAGTCAGATTTTTTGTATTATTGCATAGGAGAGACCCTAAGCTATAGGAATGAAAATTTATGGAAATATTCTGAAATATTGATTTGGGGAGACTTTTTCCAACTGTTAACTTTTTGGGTGACGCACTGTAGGGTGGGGTGGATGGGCAACCCCGGCCCCAATAAACATTTTTTTCTTAACTTGCTCTGTCGAACAAAGGCGTAAACTACACGTAGTGTTTTAAAAATATTTCGGTGTATTTGGATGACCTATTACAGAAGAAGGATGAACAGGAATAATGTTAAATTAATGTTGATAATCTTTTCACCTTCTGATAAGTGCCCCCTTTAACCTCAGACATAACTGCCCCTTTTGAAATCGGTGCCTTTGTTTTTCGTCTGATTAGTGCCAATTTTCCGTTCTAATAGTATAATTTTCCCTTCTTAAAAGTGCCCTTTTCACCTCTGATGCGTGACTCTCTTTCTTCCTTCGTATGACTGCCCCTTCTTTCTAATAAGTGCCCTTTTCACCTTCTGATAAGTGCCCCTTTTAAGCTCAGATAGTGTCTCCTTTGAAATCCGACAAGTGTCCCTGTTTGCGTCTGATTAGTGCCCATTTTCCGTTCCAATAGTGCAAATTTTCCTTAAAGTGCCCTTTCAGCTCTAATAAATGCCTCTTTTTAAGTGCCCCTTTTACTTATGATCAGTGCCCCTTTATTCTTTCTAATAGTATTATTTTCCCTTTCGATAAGTGCCCCTTTTGTCTTCTGATAAGTGCCATACCTATATACCGATATATACATGATGTGTTTAATATATTTACCTACGGCATGTACGGTATACTCCGATGTCGCACAAACTGTGCCCTAAAATCCACAACAGATCCGTATAGGCCTACCTAGCTCCAAATAATCAGAGAGGCTTTATATTCATAGATTCCCCTACTGATATCAGCACAATGAAAGGCAGTGGAGCATGGGGCAGGAGGCGTATAATTCCCTAAGTTATACATGAATGAGCAGTGCCCCTAAATCATAACAGGAAGGAGGACATTTTTTTTCCAAAGCTCGCTCGCGAACTGCAAAGTAGTTTTATCTAGAACCATGTTAAGACATAAACAATAATGTGTCGAAAATAATCCTCGGTAATGTATTAATCAGCATGTAGCGGTATACTAATGTCTGAATGTGGCATTTTCCGCCTTGTTTTCACCCTTTGTAGGTGCCCTTTTCCCCCAAAGTGCCCCTTTTGTTGGTGCCCCCCCCCCCCCACACTTTGAAAGACGCTCCGCTGCCCCTGTGTGAGGGCAGTTAACTCATACGTCAGTTAAACGATATCATTCTTTCATGACGAGCAAATGACCGCTGAAGTTACTGTCTGCAAATGACGCCGGGCTGGCGTCGATGGGAGCTACCGAGCTAGAGATCGGCGCCATTATCATCATATCTGTTTACGGCGTTGATGGCATTTACTAATAAAAGATTGGCGGCAATATTATGAGACGGCGCCAATGATCTCTGCAAAGATCGGTGCAATATGACATGACCCTGAAGGTTTGTGTTTTTCGGCTTTATAGCTTTCACACTATATAACACCCCCTTCATGGCCCAATGATTCCCACCGAGGTCTTCATCACCCACGTACTCTGCAGCCTATGGTCTGCTCATGCTGATCTGTGATGTTATGTTGCATTCCCGTGTTGTTTGGAGATGTTAATTAAAGATGCTGCATAATTAAGCCACAAATCAAGTCTTCAAAATAATTAATTGAGCTAATTAATGGCTAATGAGAGACAGTGCTTGCTGGTGAGTGATCAACAAACCAAAGTGCGCGTGATACTAAACATCCGCTTCCCCCCCCCCCCCCCCCCCCTTCCCATGTACTTCTAATTTAGATTTAACGCCCGCGCAGGGAAGAAAAAAAAACAATCACTGGACTTTAGATAGTTCGATGCAGTTTGCATTAACACAAAACTAGACACTGACATTGACTACGCAAATCGATATCGCAGAAAGATTGAGAGGTTGTTTGTTGTTTGAAATGACATATAGCGAATGAACAGTTCACTGAACCTAGTGATATTCGCAAAATACCATTGAATTTTAAAGTCATTTCACATGGATCGCATTCTCAATTGATACGTCCGAATGTAACTTGCCAATATGGCGACCACCGATTTCTCCTTCTCGCCCTTTGTTTGGACAACTGTAGCATTTCTTGTCGGTTTCTTGATCACCAGGATACTTCGTCGAGAACCCTTTCGATCACCACCTGGCCCACCGGGCCTACCTTTTATCGGGAATTTCTTCACATTTGCATTCGCCGGAGCAGAGCAGAACCAGCTCCTGAATAAGTGGGCCAAGAAATACGGCAATGTTTACCAGTTTACGCTATTTGGTACCCGCTTTGTCATGATCAATGACTATAAGTTGGCGAAGGAAGTACTAACTGGTGATGATGTCCAGGGCAGAGCTCCTATTCTCCCGTGCAACCAGGCATTGGGTAGACCAAACACAGGTAAGACCACCGGCTATAGGTAAGCTGTAACAAAATGATTACCCTCTTGACCTTCAACTTTCAATTTTCAATCGAGTGTTATGTGATTAGAATAACGACTTTACAAACGTATTATTCCAACAAAATTTAAGACTGCGCAAACTACTCCAATACACAAAGGAGGATCTTTTGATATTGATAAATTTAGAACCATCTCTGTGGTACCTTTTGATGTTATTCCACACAATTTTATTCTTGGAAATCGTATGTATATGAGATTAAATGGAAAGAATACAATTGGGTTGAATCCTATATCAGGAGACAATTTGTAACACTGTTTGCACTAAATGTTTGAAGACCAGATCAGGAGTCCCACAGGGATCTATATATTGGGATATTCTGTCTTTTTCTTAATGACATATGTAATATAAATTTGAATTTCAATTCTAAAATGACTTTTTATGCTGATGATACAGCTCAGTGGCGTATCCAGGGGGTGGCGCAACAGGCGCCCCCCCCCCCCCTTTTGGCCGTCGTAAAAAAAAAATAGCAAAAAAAAAAAAAGTTGTTCATTAAATAGGCTTCAAAATCGGTCACATATAGGATTATTTTGCATCTGAGCCCTTCTTCAGAAGCAAAAATTTTCCAAAGGGGAGGAGGCACCCCCTCCCCGTAGACCCCTCCCCCAGGACGGCGATCAATACTGCCTGGCGCCCCCTATTGGGAAATCCTGGATACGCCCCTGCAGCTAATTTTAATCATGGTAAAACCAATCAATGAGGTAAAGAATAACTTGCAAGATGATTTTTGTTTATAATATGGAAATGGTTATACCTGCATAATATATATATGCATTTGCACCCACAAAAAAGTCATGGCATTTGGTCATAAGAAAAAATTGGGAAATGTTTTTTTAGCAGAATTTACCTTTAGAACACCGACTTTTAGAAGAAGTAAGAAAATATAAAATACTTGGGTGTTATGTTTGACTCCGGTATGACTTGGGGTGAAAATGTTTCTACTTTTGTTGGTAAAATCTCTCGGGCGATAGGTTGTATACGGAGGATTAAGAACAATTATTTTCATTCAAAATATTGAAAAATCTGTATTTTGCTATGATTTACCTTCATTTATTATCCATAGCGGTATGCAAAAACTCCGAAATAAATATTCTAGAATGATTTTGAATAAGGATTATCATACATCTCAGTGTTTCTTGTTGCTCGCGCTCAAATGGCAATCAGTAGAGCAGCGTATAAGATATTTTGTTCTTGTTTTTAAAATTCAAATTTATCTAATACCGACCTCCGTATCCGGAATCATTGATATGCAAACAAATTATAAACTATAGGACGCGCTATTCTTTGAAATGCCCCTCGAACTTCCCCGCCCAAAGACAGAATATAAAAGAAATTATTTTTGCTTAGGTTGGAGCCAGTTTGTTTAATGCACTGTAATGCTCTAGCAGCTTTACATAACTGAACAGGCCACCCCTCAGTATAAAATGAAGAAGACAAAATGAATAAATGAATAAATAATATAAACAAATAAAAATAGGGGGAGAGATGGTTGTTGTACAATATGGTACGTGGTATTGGATAGGATTGATTGCTGACAGATTTGCTTAGGATAATGTAATATGAGTATAATTTTTTCCGCCCCCCCCCCCCCTTTTCCTGTTTTCTTCCGCTTTGATCAGCCGGCCTTCAGGCCTTCAGACCACAAAAAGACCGGCCCGTGCCGGAAACTGCACAAATCCCGTAATCAAACAGCCTGTGATCTTACGGCTCCTACTGACACCGATGTCTGTAAATTCAAAGCGAGAGTTAGTTTTCGATGCATTTTGTTTATTTCTAATTAAGAAATCAGTTCATGATTACTACATTCTGTTTTCTATAATGTTTTCATATAAGGTTTGGGTATACTTGGAAGTGACGGTGAACGGGGCTGGAAAGACATCAGAAAGCTTACCCAAAACGTTCTCCGTAGCGTTGCCATGGTAACTAAAATCGATGATAAATACGAACAGCTTGTGGCGAACCAAGCGGAAAAACACATCCAGAAACTCTTTAGCTTTAACGGTTCTTACTTCAATCCAGCCGATGACATATACGTGAATGTCGCTAACGTCACCAGCGCGTTCCTGTTGGGAAAGACCTACGATTACGACGATAAAGAATTCGTCCAACTTCTCCACTTGACGCGCGATTTGTTTGACTGCATGGCGGCCGCTGGTCTCACCTACCATATCCCTTTTCTTTCGTACCTACCGACAGCGACGAATCGAAAGATGGTCAACGTCGTCAAAAAACAATTCGATTTTTATGAAACAGTAATTCAACAGCACAGGAACTCATTCAATTTGCATATCGATGATGGGAGTTTCAAGAGCTTGATCGAGGAGTTCCTGAAAGAACAGCACGAACGTCCTAAGGAGGTAGTTCAAATAATAATAATAATGTTAATAATCATCATAATAATATAGGTTTTCCCGGTCAATTTCGTAAGATCGTCAGTCAATTTCATTTTGCGTGCATTCAATTTCAAGGATTTAGGTCGCGCACAGCCGATTTGTAATTCAAATTCATTTTCATATCATTCGAATTTGTATTTATGTCATTTGAATCTAAGTTTTTGTCAATCAAATTCGCACTAAATGCACCTAGTTCGCAAAACGTTCATTCAATTTAGCAAAGAATGGCAGGGAATTGCGCAATACTGTTATTCCAGCATTCAATTTCATTTCGGATCATTCAACTTAACACGTTGAGCATTCAAAATCAAATGTAGTTCCAGTAAATTTTGTCAGTTGATAATTATTTGGTATTTTCATTCTTTCCTTATGAGTTTTCTGCACACATGGTGTGTTTTTCTATAATCAATAACATTCTTTTATTTTTCTTCTGATTTATTATTTTTATTTTATTTTCTTCTGATTTATCATCATTTTGAAATTTAGTTCTAGGAATTTTTGTTCTTCATTATTTTCTAACGTTTATAGTGCCTGCAGAATTGCAGATTTTCTTGATTTTTATTTTTTTTCATAATCTTTTTTTTTTTCATTTATTTTCTTGATTGATTCTTTTCATGTCTAACTATATATATATATTCGCTACCTCGAATATATATATAGCTGCAACAACTGTACATGACAAAACATGTTATTTTAAACATTACGACTTGAATAGATGAGCAAAAACACACAAACGCTAAATACATGCTAAATTGAATGAACTCATTACGAATTCGAATGCCCACGTGCGAATTTGAATGCTCGAAAAGACGCTTCCAAGCGAGGTAGCGAATTTGAATGCTCTCCACGCATATTTGAATTTGAATGATGTAAACGCTAAATGTCTTGACCGAAGTGCGAATTTGAATGACCTCAAAATGAATTTGAATGATAAATTTCATGGCACAGATCTTTTTCGCGAATTTGAATGACTCCCTTATCAAATTGAATGACAAATCTGCGAAATTGACCGGGAAAACCTATAATAATAATAATAATAATGTACACGTTCATTTGTCCTTTATCATACTTACGTTCAACCGTTTCATTTTTACCTCACCCCCCCCCCCCCCCCCTCCTTGTTTTTTCTATTTCGTCTCTACAAAATAATGCACACAATAAATTTTTAAGCAACCGTTCTAAAATCGCTTCTTCTAACACAACAAAATATTTAGATAAATAAATTTTCAGTATTCATGGTTATATCTGTTCTATACAACGACGTACATTGAATCAATCTTTTCCAATTAAATACAAGCCGTGTTTACTTAATCAAATCCAGATTTCCATCACTATGGAGTGTGACTGAACGCAATTTAACTTTCAGTTTATCTAATTTCGGACTTGATTTTACTTTTTAAAGGGGTACTCCGGCCTAAAAAATAATATTAATTGAATAAATAGAGTAAAATTAAACAAGCAAAACACTGAAAATTTCATTGAAATCGGATAAAAAATAACGAAGTTATTGAATTGTTAAGTTTTGCATTATTTTGGGAAACAGTTCTATGCATGTCATCATGAATATGTAATGAGTGAGCTGATGATGTCACGTCCCCACTTTCCTTTTTTAACTATATTACATGAAATCTTCATTATTTCATTTTTTCATACATGTCTATAAAAAATATCTCCCTTGTAACAAAATAAGTTACAGCAATGATAAACTTACACATTAAATAAGGAGTCAGTCCTTTTAGTTATAGGCTTGGAGCAGAAAATTTGAATAATTGCAATTTCATATAATAAAATACAAAAGAAAAAGTGGGGATATGACATCATCAGCTCACTCACTGCATATTCATGACGACGTGCATATCACTGTTTTACCAAAATAATGCAAAACTTAAAAATTCCATAACTTCATTATTTTTCATCCGATTTCGATGAAATTTTCAGTGATTTGTTTGTTTAATTTTACTCTATTTATTCAATTCATATTAATTTCAGGCCGGAGTACTCCTTTAAAAACGTTTTAAACACGGCTTGTATTTAACAGCTGTGCTGCAATGACACAGCTGAGCAAGGCGATCTTTCCAATATTATTTTCTCATGTTATCATGTAATTTTATATGTATGCTTTTTATATTTGGTAAATTTTGTCAAATCAAATCAAATCAAACCTAACCCTGTTAACAAGTTCCTATTATTAGTTCATGCATACAGCACCTTTTTAAGAGTTGCATTTTCAGAGTGAAAATAACTCAGATTCAAATCCAAATGTTCAGATAACACTCCTATCATGTCTATGCGATATGTTTATAGCCTATCCAAAAATATTGATGAAGGGTTTCATATGTTGTTATATTCCTTTTTTATTATTATGTCTTGTGCAGGAAGACATATGGCCATTTGACGATACAAATCTGCTTCAAACGACATTTGACCTAGCTTTTGCTGGCTTTGAAACCACCTCTACCATGATTCGCTGGCATTTCCTCATGATGGCTCAGCATCCTGATGTGCAGGCTCGAGTACAAGCTGAGCTCGATGAAGTCACCGATCGTGATCATATGCCCAAGTTCAGTGACCATTCCCGATGTCCGTACACCTTAGCGACCTTGCTGGAGACATATCGACTCAGCGGGGCGGTACCTAGTCATCTACCACGTCGGGTCAGAAAGGATCTGAAGATACAGGACTATGATATCCCCAGGGGCTCTTGGGTGTCTCTTAACGCAGGCTGGCTCGCTATGTCTCCCGACGTCTGGGGAGCCCCAGAGAAGTTCCGGCCTGAAAGGTTCTTGGACGAATCTGGAGCACTGGATTATGGAAAAGAAGCACAACTTGGAAGATTTGGGTTTGGTATGTATCTGACTGGTGTTTATTTCAATCATCAACAAATTAGGGGGCAGGGTGGTGGCTTGTTCTTTACCAGAGTGAGGCGTGATCAACCTTTTACTCTCACGGCTCATTCAGTAGGAAAAACGTAATTTCTTTCATCTAATTCTCCTTCAACATCTAGTGACAGTGCAGAAAACATGTCTTTCAATCAATGTAGAAGATGTTTCTTCTCTTCTCTTTTCCTTTTTTCATGACACCTCTGATTTCCAAAATTTTCATTTTTTTTCTTCTGTCCGTACACAGGGCGGCGACTTTGCGTTGGGGAGCGGCTCGCAAGAACAGAGCTGTTCATCTTCACCACGCACATCATGCATCGCTTCACCCTGCAGCTCCATGAAGGAACACCCATCAGCTTAGAAGGGCGGAACGGTCTCGTCATTGAGCCATTGCCGTTTGAATTACGAGCGATCCCCAGGCCATGATAGGGCTACAAGGTGGGGGATGCTTAGAGCTACAATGTAGGTGGTCTAGTACTTGTATTGCTTTTGAACATCAAAAAGTATATCCTATTTATATGTTGATGACGAAATTACATCGTCACTATCATGACTATAGTCAATAAAGTTTCAAAGTTATGCACGTATAAGAAAAAGTCATGATCACAAAGTCAATTAACTTGAAGGACACTTTGTATTGCTTTTGAACATCAAAATTATTTGATTACGTTATGGACACTCCAGGTTAATGATACTGGTCAATATAAGTGTTTCTACAGCAAGACTTTATACATTATATTCTTATCAGTGTTTAGAGTATCTAGCTGCTCTCCTAATTTGAAACTTTTTTATAGAAAATGTGTAGCATTAATTAGTATGTTTTGATATGGAAACGAAGATGTATCGGAGTGGAACGTTAGATTTGATTTGATATTTTTTTTTTTTTTTAGTTTTTAGAGAGAAGGGCGATGGATATGTTTATTTAATGTAAATGTTAATCTAAATGCACTGTGTTAATTATGGAATCACTATGTAATTATATTTTCGTATTGAATAAGCAAAATAAAGAGAGTTTAACCGTGGGGAGAAAGATTAAGATATTTAGAAACAGAGATGGTCAGAGGGAGATAGGGTGAAGGGATGGAGAGCGAAGCCCGGAACGAGGGGGGGGGGGGGGGGGGGTATGGATAAAGCTTTTGAGATTATGAGGAGAAAGAAAGTCATAAAGAGTTTATAAGTGAGATAGAAAAGGGAAGGAGAAGCAGAGAAAGATAGTGTACATCTATGTGTATGTATGTGTATGTGAGGGTGGGTGTGAGGGTGAGTGTGGGCGTGTTTAGCAGTATGTATGAGGACATTTTCGGACAGAGAACAAAAAAAAAATCATGACAACAATGGTCCTCGGAAGCCGGACAATAGTCCTCGAACGTCGAACAATGAATTTGTGCTTTATTCCGTCGACTGTCCGAGGACGGAGGAACAATAGAGGAACAATACTTGTCCTCGGAAATAAAGCAATACAAGACTGTGTGTGTGAGGGTGTGTGTTACCCTCTTACCCTCTTAACATTTCTGTATTCTCTTTTCTCGGAGACGGGTGGGGA
Source organism: Heliocidaris erythrogramma (assembly GCA_025617745.1). Lineage (NCBI taxonomy): Eukaryota > Metazoa > Echinodermata > Echinoidea > Camarodonta > Echinometridae > Heliocidaris > Heliocidaris erythrogramma. The sequence continues at coordinate 50,515,255 of CM046856.1, read as the reverse complement.
TCTCATCTTTATAATAGATTTCATTGCTTTTTGTAAATATTTGTTAGTACATTATACATGTTATGTTTATATATGAAAATTGTTATAAGAAAAAGAAATTTTACATGTTTTGTTAATTCTATGTTGATGAAATCAATAAAAACATTTGGAAAAAAAAAGTGTGTGTGTGTGTGTGTGTGTGTGAGAGAGAGAGAAAGGAAAGGGCGATGAGGAGAAAGATTTTCAGACTAAAACGGCGGTAAAAGATAGCGACATAGAGAGAGGGAGAGAGAGAAAATTACAGAAAGAATAAGAAAGGAAAGAATGGGTCGTCAAAAAGTGGTTTTTCTGAAAACTATTCCGAACTATAGTTGATTGATTCGTGTCCTTTTACTAAGGAAATAATTCTTAAATATCTCATAATAAATGAAAAATAAATCCAATGAACTGATCAACATAAAATTATTTCTTTGAACACCTTTTTTATGCCTCCGCCCACCGTAGGGAATGCCGGAGGCATTATGTTTTCGGGTCGTCCGTCCGTCCGTCCGTACGTCCGTCCCCTTTTCGTTCTCGCGATAACTTGAAAACCGTTTGGCAGATCAGCTTCTAACTTGGCCCATGTATGCATATGGGAGGGACGATGAACTGATTAGAATTTGGGGTCTCAAGGTCAAAGGTCATAGAGGTCATAATATACATAAAAATGGTTCGTTCTTGTGATAACTTAGGAACCGTTTGGCGGATCAGCTTCTAACTTGGCCATGTATTCATATGGGAGGGACGATGAACTGATTAGATTTTGGGGTCTCAAGGTCAAAGGTCAAAGGTCATAGAGGTCATAATATACATAAAAATGGTTCGTTCTTGTGATAACTTAGGAACCGTTTGGCGGATCAGCTTGTAACTTGGCCCATGTATGCATATGGGAGGTACGATGAACTGATTAGATTTTGGGTTTTCAAGGTCAAAGGTCAAAGGTCATAGAGGTCATTATATACATAAAAATGGTTCGTTCTTGTGATAACTTAGGAACCGTTTGGCGGATCAGCTTCTAACTTGGCCCATGTATTCATATGGGAGGGATGATGAACTGATTAGATTTTGGGGTCTTAAGGTCATAGGTCAAAGGTCACAGATAATTATGTTCATAAAAATGGTTAGTTCTCGCAATAACTGAAGAACTGTTTGACAGATCAGCTTCCAACTTGGCCCATGTATGCATATGTGAGGGACGATGAACTGATTAGATTTTAGGGTCTCAAGGTCAAAGTTCACAGGTCATAGAGGTCATTATATACCCGTCCGGTACATAAAAATGGTTCGTGACGTATGGAGTCTAAGCCTACCTATTTCAGAAATTTCTAGGGGACAGTGGTCTATTTGCTATAAAATATCTATTTCCTTGGTGTATTTGATGATTGTAAGTCATCAATGGTAAGTTTTTTATTTGAAAATGAAATGAAATAAATTTTCTGTCTCCTGTGCATTTTAAGTGAAAAGATTTGTCATTTTGTTGGACCAATCCTTTTTAGAGTGTACATGTATGCCATACATTTCCAATCTGGTGATGGCGGAGGCATAAATTCCGACCGCACGCGGTCGAAGCTTCATCTAGTTTATACTTGAGTTTGATGCAAGTTATACTAACGGGATCTTATAATTATATTGATTTAATAGTCAGGTGTAGAAATATCCATGTGGTTAGCCATAAAAGTATACTTGAATAACAAAGCCGTATGTTTTATTGTTTCCGTAAACAACCAAATTGAAAGTGGAGCCACGGGTCAGCGCTTACTTACCCCCTATTTCCAAATCCTCTATCACGAGTGCCATAGACATAAATTCGCAAGAAGCAAAATTTTGTTTTCATGGTGTCCAAACTCTGCCACATTAAAAACAACAATCAAAATTACTAGTAAAAAGAAATGAACTATTTATTTCACATTTATTGAGATTTCACATACAGGCCTGGAAAAAATTATTAGACCAAGCTTCTGTAATAAGGGTACAATACAATACAATCTGTAACCATTCATGGTCTAATAATTTGTTTTCCATGGCTGTACGTTTCGCAGAAATACATTATTGACAACCAAAGCTTCATGTAAAAACTGAATACAAAAACATGAAATAGGGCTACCTTGAATTATTAGAAATAGGAAACTACAATACTTTTTCAATAAAACTAAATTCAAGCTGGGTTTATTGACTCACTGGTAGTAAAGATATGCACTCCTCAGTTTCCATATGGATGAGCTATAATTCGCTTACATCTACTACTGACAATTTTAGCAAAGTCTGAAGAAAAATGTACGCACTTGACTTCAAGACGCATTCTCAATCGTATAAAGGACCCCATTGGAAATAAGCCATTTCGGCTTTCATGGGCTATCCTGTCATGGTACCTCGATATGTTTGTATTGCAATATACCTGACGAATAAAATAAAATAAAATAAATCATAATTTGCAGTGCATTAATCAAGACATCGAAAAGGTCGTAGCCCCAATACGTAGTCCGTAAGCATGGCAAGGGGAGCCTGGCATGTCGTGCGATTCGCCCAGTAAGCACGCCCTCTCGAGTGCAATGAATGTGAAAACCGAGCAAGAGACATGAGCGACGCATCGTTGGGCGCATCCGACTACAGACGATACGGTATATGATAATTGCACGAAAGCGTCGATGAGCGTCGAATCGACGGCGAGAAGTCTGAAGTTCGTACACCCCATCCGTGCTGTGAGAAAGAGGAGATGAAAATGGTCCCAAGTGATATTAATCTCATCTTTTAAAGTGGATACTTAATAGGGCTACTTACAAATCAAACGCCCACTAAGAATATTGCAGAATGAAACAAACCAAAACATTATCGTAATAAATATTTAACTAATTTATGATTTGAGACGTATTATTAGGGCTTTGGGACAAAATCAATTTGAACTGTTATCAACAATACAACAATTACAAATAAATAAAAACAAAAACGTGAAAATTTCTCAAGAAACGAAATACGAAAATACTTGTAAGTAACCTGTCTGTCGTAATCTATCCGCGTTTGCGTCCAAATGGACGTCGAAAAGGGAAAATGCGCATTTCTCTTCACAGAATGTCTTGAAGCTAACCCCTTTCCCCAAGCATCCTGTAAAAGATCTTGGCATAAACATAAATCAGCACTTGCTAACAATTTCAACAAGTTAAATAAGCATTAGCACTTCGAAAGAACCACACAGAATAAATAACGACGCAATTTAGAGATTAAGCTTATCCGTTCATAACATTAAACATAATCCAATTGAGGGTTTAACCTTAAAAAATGATGAGAATACACCTTTTGAATTTATACAGATAATGCAAATCCATAGATCACTTTAGAATAAACTCCAGGCATAAAGATATATGAACTTCAAAACACAGACATTACGAAAGTATTTTTTTTACCTCGTTTTACAGGAGAGGTAGTCACGGTGGTTGTTGATATAGACCTCTCATTGGTTGTGGCTGTAGTCGACATTGTTGAATTTGTCTCCGTTTCAGATGCTTCCGATGTTGACGATGAGAGTGGTAGTGAAGTCGTAGTATCCCTTGTGGTTGCAACTGTAGCAGACGTTGCTGAAGTTGTCGCAGTTGTGGGCAGATAAGGTTCCGAAGTTATAGCGATATAACTTTTACCTACTGTGTCGGAAGGTGACGATGGTGATGGTGTTTTTGATGTAGTCATGCTTGTTGTATCACCCACCACATCGTCAGTTGCTGTCGACCGCTGCGGTGTAGACTCACTTGTTGCAACAGTCGCAGCGACACTTCCGTTTTCGGTGTTGCTGGGGAGACCCATTGTTGTGTCATTAGTCATGTTAGTTGGGGACGTTTCAGTTTCGTATGATGTAGGAACCGATTCCATCGAGGATGCTTCTTCATTGGAACTTGTAGGAGTCTCTGTTGATGTAGGGTCGGGACACACTGGAATATAAATATAAATTTATGAATCTCTGAAGTAGTAAAAACAAGGAAAGCATAGATCTTTTTATATTAAATTAATGTATCTAGATGCGATGACTGGCTATTAATTGATTACAAACAATTATTTTAAAGAAAATATTCATGATGATATGAAGATATAGAATCCGAATCAATGCTAGTGAGTAGAAGATTTCTGCATATATATCCACTGTATTTTGCATTGAATAATATCGCCTCCTCACAAATGTTAATAGAAAACACTTGTAATAGTTTGGAAATGTAACCAGTGGCGTATGGGGGCACGTGCCCCGGGCGACACTTGGACGGGGGGGGGGGGGGGGGGGGGGGGGGGGGCGCAAAAACGCAAAAGAGAGCAAGAAAAAAGGGAGGGAAAATGAAGGAAAAAAACACAATCCTTCAGGATTAGGTGTCCCCCCCCCCCCCCCCCCAAATCGGTAGGGTAAATGCATTTGAAATACAGTTTTTGAGGGTTTACAATGCGAACATTTTCTAAAGCTCAGTCGCTTTGCTCCCTCGCATAATTATTGTCTTTCAGGATTTCGTAATTTCGCGCCCCCAGTATATAATTCTTCAATAGCCTTTTTTGAGGGTTCAAAATTTCAAAAATAAAGATGTAATTGTCGTTTCTGTGCTCGCTATCATGTAACTTTTATCTCCCTCTTGCTAAGTATTGCGCCTCCAATTTGCAGAGGGTCAACATTTGAAATAAATCTCAACTTTCAGTCGATTTGCTAAATTCCTCGACTATTTCTCAAGGGATTTCGTTAATTTCGCTCCCAATTTTAGGAGGGAGTGAATAGAAAACCGTTTATCAATGTACAAAATTCGAACTTCTCTACCACATAGTTGGAGTGGTCACTTGTAAACTTTCCTCGGTAAAATGCGCAAGAAATTGTGCTTTTTATGTTAAAACTTCAAAAACATTGCCGCTCGGTCGCTTTGCTCCCTCGCTTCTACAAGTAGGTTTGGGCACGAAGAGGGGGGGGGGGCGCAACTTCTTTATTTGCCCCGGGCGCCAGAATCCCTAGATACGCCACTGCATTTAACTAGATGAAGGAATTGGAAACGCGATCTTGCAACGTTAACCAAAGGCAGGCTGCATGAAGACAGATCATCAATTAGTAACATTAAGAAGACGGGAATATCTTATGGGCAGGTAACAGGAACAGCTGCAGACAGAAAGCCGAATATGGGGAATCAAGTGTCTCAAGATTCATCACAATGTCGCCAAATGGCCGTAAAGCTATGGTACATAGATAATACTTAGATAGATAGATAGATAGATATAGATAGAACAATAAACCACGACCTAGCTGCTCCTGAATCAAGTACTGTCTTAGTTATTTTGAACGGAACCGTTTACTTACCATTATCCCTTTCACAAATGTAACGGTACGTGTAGGAGCAGTTCTGGTCGTGCCAAGTGTAATTCTTAGATGGTCGTAATCTAAAACAAAATCCTCCATCATCGAAAGCCTCCGACTGTCCGTAGTTGCTGTATGTCACATTTGAGCCGTCTGGCCAGACCCTGTTTCCACTGCCGTCGGTAGTTAGCCCTATCCAATGATTCACATTGGCATTCAGTAGGCTGTTGACGAGGAAGTCTTGTTCTTCGGGAGTCCCGATGGCGACCAAATGGAAGCCGAGGTTCTGGCAGAATAAGCTTGCGATGGACTGGTTTGCCACACTCGTTGATAAATGATAGCAGGACACAGTGTACTGCTCATGGTTCGAATCACAGGCTGCGAATGGGGATGGTGGAAAGAGGGATGAAAAAGGGGGAGAAAAACAGGGAAGGAGTAGGGGAAAAGGAGAGATGTTAATTTTTTTTTAGCAATAGCCAATTTCCAATGCACTGGGTTATATGAAAACTGCTATTTTCATGATTAGAGGATAAGATGCACCGATCATGGCAGGGGGGGGGGGGATTTAAGGGGGAAGGAGGGGCAATGTCCCCCATAAAATAATAAATGTGTAATATACTCAGGAAAGTGTTTTCCTCGTTACAATAAATGCTGTTAGCTCATATCCCCCCCCCCCCCCCCCCCTCTTGTGGGAAAGGTCTAGATACACCATGGGGACTGCGTATGTGTGGCGGGAGGCTAGGGAGAGCTATTGATTCCATTAATGCCATAGTGTTAGGTTGCAGTTTGCGAGAATGGGCCAATGAAGAGAGATGTGTAATGAGAAATAGGGGCCGGGGGGGGGGGGGGGGTCTTTGAAAATGGTTACTTTTAGTGGCAAGCTAGAGTAATAGAGGTTTCATAGTCCATCGAACACTTGACTGTGAAATGTGAAGATCCAAGATTCGGGGATCGATCCCCGGTACGCCACTTACATAACCGTGCGTAAGGCGTTTTTAATCTACATTGCTCTTTTATCCTACATGAAATATAATGATGTTTGGCATATTAACGCATGTGTGAGTGTATTTCTTAGGGGAAAAAAACACTTCCATGACTACGTCATAACTTCACGAATTACTCTAGATGAAGAAAATGTGTATGAGAAGAACAGAGTGACCACAAGTGACTCATAACTTACCTCCGCATAATTCTTGACCAATAGATGCATGCAGATAGGCGATGCTGAGGACAACACAAAGGGCAAATGCCATCTGCAAATCAAATCGAACAAATGAGTACATAATAACATGTAATTTCACCTCATGAATATTTAAAGACTTTTCATACCTAAAAAAAAAATTGATAATGATAATGCTGCTGATAATGATGATGATAATAATAATACTACTACTACTAATAATAATAATAATAACAATGATAATAATAATAATATAATAATAATAATAATTATAATAATATTAATAATGTCATCAATATAAATGTTCTTGTATCCATCGAAAGAAGCCTAAACCACCAAACAACATACATTTTATGTACAACAGTTTCGAAAATTGCATAAAACAAAGTAAAAACTTCGTAAAATATAAAATTAACCGAAATTGATAATACCTTTCTTTCATAAGTGGTAGCAATTTTCTTCCTGGGATGTGCTTCCAAAGACAAGAGGAAAGTATTCCTGTCTCACCTAGACGAAATCTTTTCCCGTTATGTATCGAAATTTAAAAATACCATGACTTTGTAGAGACAGGCACATATTATAGGATGGTATAGTACATGCAAAATATCACTTACGTTGGCGTATCATAGTCTCCTGGTTACGAACAACGGAATAGCCCCGCTAATTTTAATTAGGTTGAATATATCATTAAGATTTCATTACAAATGAAAATACCAATTTCGTAATTGTGTTAATGAACAGTTTCATAATTGCGCCGCAGAGGCTGTTATCTATATATTTAAAAAAATTATAAAAAATTACAAGCGAATCAATCTACACTTTGACTTTAAAATAGGCGTGTGCAGTCTAGCGAATCTATAATTTGATCGGTTGCTATTGTGTATGTAATTGGCTTGTTCTTACGAAATCGTGTAGACTAATTCCATAGTCATTACTCTTTTACGAATTTAAATTAATTATGCATTTTCTATTATTGTCTTCACTGGACAATTTTCTTTTGTCCTCATCAAGAGTCATCATCATTAACTGCCGAATATTCGTCCCACGCCTATGACGGCAATGGAAATCATATTCTGAAGTCTAAAAATCGATAATAAAGGGGCCTTCTTTTCCTTTTATAAACACATACGTACATAGCCCATTGTTTATGTATACAGAAAATCAAATTGTGTTCACAGGAAAGTTCTGAAAATTAGAAAATTAGAATTAGGGATATAGTTCGGTAATATAGATCACGAATGATGGAAATAAGGTATAGTGTCAGAAAAATCAGGGGTATATAGGCATAGGCTTTATACGGCACATTGCTCAGCGTCAGTTTCGTACAGTAACACAATTCTAAACTTCAACCCCAGATCTACACTATTATAATGATTATACTTAACCCCAACCCTTACTCTAAACCTACCCTGAAACTCGCAATTCGACGAAATAAAGCCTGGAGCAATTGTCCCTGGAGCTTTATATATCGGAGCACCAAAATGCCGATAGTAGAAGTTTCTGACATTGCGTCTCCTTTGAACTGACTAAAAAAAATAGTGTTTCTCACTCCAATGTGTGGCCACTGATTTTGGGGTTGCTTGGAGGGATGGAGTATGGGAGTTTAAGGCCACCACCATCATTTGTAATTAGGACAAGACCCATTCCCCAAACTTTTGACAGTTATACATGTATATTTCTTCCATTACCACAGAAGTGGCCCACCATCTTTCAAGAACGCTAGTCATACAAATATTTTCCAGCAGTGGCATATTTAGGGGGGGGGGGAGGGCACATCCGGCCCTTGCCGCCCCCCCCCCCTTGGAAGAAAAGTATGCATTGTGCCCCACGTTTTTCGATAGTGCCCCCCCCCCCTTTTAGGGCGAAAACTTTTTTTTTTGGTGTTTGTTTGTATTTGCTTGTCAGAGAATTATGGAGAGAAACTGACCCCCCCCCCCCCCCTACTGAGCGACTTTTCGAGAGCTGGTCAGAACCAGAAGTTGACAAACCTGCATTTGTGTGCCCCCTCCCCCCCCCCCCCTTATGCAAAATCCTGGATCCGCCCCTGTTTTCCAGTACGACGCCCCCCCCCCCCCTGTTTAAGTCACTCTTACGTATCATATGCCTGAGCTTTTTCTGAAGTATGAAAATCATTGTAATGCGAGAAATGTGTCATTTTCAATTGGATTTTGGCAGCCAATCAGAAATCGGTACTTTAATGACGTCATTGGTATTTGGAAATAATCATCTAAATTTAAACTGTAAGTAAAACTCGGTAAATATGAAATTTGGCGCACTTTGGGGCCATTCTGGCCCACTTTGCGACGTTTATAATTATACGTACCATAGAAACCACCATCCCTTTGCATGGACGAAGACAAAAGAATCACGCAAGTCTAAGTTTGATTTCACTCTTCCGTTCTTATTCTTTAATCTCTGTTCCATGCCAAGCCCCTCCACTTTGTCTCACCCCCCCCCCCCTTCTCTCTCTCTCTCTCTCTCTCTCTCTCTCTCGCTCGCTCACTTCCTATCCCGTCTTCCCATTGCCATGCTCTTCCAACTATATTATTTTCCTCATATATCTCTTTCAAATCTCACTCCCCAAATTCTGTCTATCCCCTCCCAACCTATTTCGTCCCTCTCTCTCTCACTCTCTCTCTCTCTCTCTCTCTCTCTATCTCCCTCTCTCCCTCTCTTTCTATTCTTCTTTTTCTTCTTCTTAATTTTCTGCTTCACACGCGAGTCTGAGTATCATCATGATAATAACTCAGCAAATTAAGAATTTAACTCAATCCTTTATAACATCATGTCAACCACTAAAAACGCTGGTCACACAGTAGCATAACGATAACTATTGTTTTTTAATCAGATTTTGTGGAAAAGATAGCTGTTATGACTCAGTCTCATGCGAATGCGCCTTCAGCACCGATTTATTCCAACCCGATACATTTTCTACATAGACCGATTTTATATAGCTATTGGTGCCGTGTGACCGGTCCTTATGTGGCTTTAATTAAGCAAGAACATCGTTAGAACAGCATTCATAATTCAACAAGATTGATAAGTACATGAATATTACATGTATACCAGAGTCAGGAAATTTACCTTTTTTATTCATAATTATTATAATCTGATTGTCATATCAACGCATAATTATTATTTCACCACAGATAGGGTTAAGGTTTAATAGGTTATGATTTGGTTTAGTGTTATAGTGTTAGTTCCAGAGTCGAAGTTCGGAATTTATCTTGTGTTATTCATTGTCGAGTAATTGTCTCTGGAGCATTAGTGTCATACAGTATTAATTTGATTGTGATGTAATTTCCACGTTTTGAAGCACTTCGCTTTAAAAGCATAGCAGTCGTTGTGCTGGTCATCTAGTCGAGGGCATGTTCATCCATTTATAGCCAGAAGTTCGTTTACACTGCAGTGTGAGTCAATAAAGAGGAAACAAATATTCAACCTTAACATCGTTGCAATCAGTACAGATTTGATCAAAATTACCCACATCATTGTATCCCCCGGCAGTATGCCGGAGGACACTTTGGATTCAGCAGCGTTTCGCCGCCGCCGCCGCGTCACATTCTTGTGTGCGCTCTAGCGGTCACATTTCTCGACGAATTTCTTTCAGACTTCCTGTGGACGTGTATCTTGGTAAAATCTGGACCCCTATAGTTTCCAAAGAGATTCGATCATACACAGTATGCCCTCCGAAGGAGGGCTAGAGGGCCAACTAAAATCTGACCTTTGACATTCCATAGGCTTTGCATTGGATGCATTGTGGGAGCTTTGGCCAATTTGAACAGTGAGCTAGGAGGGTCAATTTCAATAAATGATTATTCATGAGGAATGACGTCAAAAAATCGTCAAATACTGTTCGATGATTGGTTAGTGGCTCATATTAACATAATGTTTTATGTATAAGATCATACATAATTCATTTTTTTCATTCCCACAATTCCCTACGATTTTGACTCGAAATAGGGAAAATGGCGGCAGTGCGGATAGTGCTACTTTTGTGCCATTTCAACACAAATCTCAAAAAAAACTTTGTTTTTGAGAATTTTCTGTTTTAGAAGGAGTTTGTCTTATAAGTCTCACGAAAGCAGAAAATTCTCCGGTGGACATTCTCATCAAAGTAATGCCGTATGATGCCATAAAATGTAAGTAAATATGTATTTTGTTTAACATTCCTCTTAATAATTGGGATGTGTTCGTCGTGGCTGCTAGTGAGTTCCCTGTACAAAACGTATTATCCCACATCCCACCCAGTCCCCCTTCTCATGCATGACAAAACAAAATTATTATCTTTGATTGAACTCTAAAACGGTCATTTTGAATAGTCTACTTGTAATATTTTTCGAGAAGATCAGATATTTTCCGAAGATCTATATATTATGATAGTGCTCAAGACTAAAAAGTAAAGTGCATGGCTTCATTACCGACAATCTGCGGTAGATGTGGACCTGTTCAAGATTGATCATGACACTGAATTCGCAAGATCCTCACTCTGGGGAGCTGGGCCGCGCCGGGTAAGATCTTGCCCAGCGGTCTGTTAGTTTTGGGTGCGCCGATCATGGCCGGCTAACTGCGCTTTGCCTACGGCTACGATAGCCTGAATCTATTCTAGGCCTGCCTTAGACTTAGAGTTAGGCCCTCGGCCTCGCCTTGAACTTTGTTTAAGGAGGGTCTAGAAAGATCAACTTATAATTTGAATGATAATGTCTTGAATCATGCTGGACCAGATTAAAATGTTCTTTATTATCTGTCCCAACTTCTTTTGTGTAGGCCTACTGTACTCTAGTGACAACCATGACGAGTCACCACTGTCACTGAGACGAGAGAAGTACATAGCCATAGGGTCTTCATGTGCGAGTAATATTATTAATTTAAACAGTAGATCTGTGGCATGCTTTTAATTACTACTATGGTTCTAACCTCTTGTTCTCTTTTGATTGCAGAGCTATTGCCTTGGACCGAAGTAGAGAAACACAGGGGGACCAGGACCAGATCATTCAATATCGCGATACTAAAAACTGATAGACCCTACCTGGGGCTGGGCTGTAGATTATTGTGATCCACTCACTGCAGGAAACCCAAGTTGAACTTGAAAGGTAAATTGTTTTTTGAAAATGTAGACCTCTAAGCCCACATAATTGGTGTAAATTTCAATATTCCATTGCTTAGTCTTAGTAGTAGCTCTGTAAGTTTAGATCTTATTATTAATAGACTTAGATGTCTACCGACATAGTCTGTACAGTCAAAATCAAAATTCTAAAGTCCAGTAAATTATTTTGATTTTACCCGCTTACCGATTTAGCCATTTTAAAATTTACTAAATGCCTTGGTCTAGGATCAAATTTGGAATGGAAGATGAAAATATGTACGTCTGTTAAATGATTTGAACTTAGATTTACATTTCTATAATTAAGAAGGAAGAACAAATGCAGTGGTGGGTTTTGTTTGTTTGTTTGTTTGTTTGTTGTTTTTTTGTTTTTTTTTGTTTTTTTTTTTTTTTGGGGGGGGAACAATCCCGGCCCGTGCCCCCCCTTGAAACAACAGTATGCATTGTGCCCCCCTTTTAGAACGGAAAACCTTTTTTGTTTTTGTTTTTGTTCTTGTTTAGTTTTCGTGTCAGATATTTATGGAGGGAAACTGGACCCCATTTTGGGCAGTAAGGTGGTCTCTTTGGACTTTTATGTCTTGTATATTCTGATGATAAATTGAAGGGATGTACATGGATATACATTATAATCTACCTATATATCGGATGTCACTAGATTTAAACTTGTTTGCTTACAAACTGAAATAAAATAGCAATTGCTATGCCGCCCCCTCACCTGCCCCGTGATTTGTTGTCCATGAACCATATGTTATAATCTGTATATTGCATTTCAAGAGAGCATTAACTTTTATGTTGATAAGTGAGTTAGTTTAATAAACATCATTTCGCACTGAGAAACTTCTATTTGTTTTTTCCCCCATAATTTTGTGAAAGATGTGGTGGTGATGCTGATGATGATGCAGGCACAATATGGCATGTGTTCTGAAGTGTGATGGTGGATTGGTGTAAATACAGCCTTATGCAACCTTGAATAACTGGATGATAGACTGAATTGTGTGGGGTTTCTGTTGATGGACTCATTTTACAAGAAGATGAAGAAAAAAGAAGAAGATGAAGAAGAAAAAAGAAGAAGATGAAGAAGAAAAAAGAAGAGGAGGAAGAAGAAGGAGACAAAAATCAAATCAACTTTTTTAGGTTTGTTTGTTGCTGTTTGTTGGGTTTTGTTTTGTGCCTTTTTTGTTGTTTTTGTTTGTGTTTTTGTTTTGTTTTGGGTTTTGTGTGTGTGTGTGTGGGGGGGGGGGGGGGGGTAACATGCACCAGAAGCCAGTGCATGGTGGTACATATATGAGGTCATGGGGAGCAAATTTTCCCTTTGTACTTTTACTTGACATAATATCTGCAAGGCACAAGAAAAACGTTCAATGAAGGGAAATTCAATATCGAAGGAGGGCTTCTTCTTCTTCTTCCTCCTCTTCTTCTTCTTCTTCCTCCTCTTCTTCTTTTTCTTCTTCTTCTTCCTCTTCTTCTTTTTCTTCTTCTTGTTCTTCTTCCTCCTCTTCTTCTTCATTTTCGTCTTCTTTTCTTCATCTTCCTTTTCCTCGTCCTCTTCTTTTTTCTTCTTCTTCTATTTCATCTTCTTCCTCTTCTTTTTTTTCTTCTTATCTTTGTCTTCTAGTTCTTCATCATCTTCTGCACATTTTTGCTGCAAAATACAGTATACGCCTAAGTACAGTTTAATTTTATGTTAATGAGTTATAAAAGCTCATGAATATTCAAATATATAATTTCAATAACTTTACGCGCTGCGCGCCGGCCAAAATCTGGTTTTCGCTGGTACACTGAAAAAAAATTGGCTTCATAGGCTAATGCATGAAAAGTGGGAGCAGTGTGCACTTTTGACCAGCCGGAAATGCCCCCATGGAAAGCCGGATGCAGAAGCGGAGTTGAGACCCCTTGATAGTTTCTGGTGATGCTGCCCCCAGTGTTCCGTCTTTTATAGGGTCAAAGGTCATATTTTGATTGATGTCTTGTGTGTACTCTTGTGTGCGCTCTGGCGGTCACATTTTCTCAACGGATTTCGTTCAAATTTTGCATGAAGGTGACTCTTGATGTAATTTAAAAACCTATAGTGTTTGGTGATGCTGCCACCAGTGTTCCGTCTTTTATAGGGTCAAAGGTCATACTTCAGGGCATGGCGTGAGTGCACTCTGCAGGCCACATTTCTCAACGGATTTTGTTCAAATTTTGTATGGAGATGTATCTTGGTATAATCTACACATGTTTAATTTTTGGTGATGCTGCCCTCATAGTTCCGTTCTTTATAGGGTCAAAGGTCATTTTTCCATTTCTTGCACTCTTACTTCTGCATTTCTCGACGGATTTCGTTCAAATTTTGCATGAAGGTGTCCCTTGGTGTAATCTAAAAACCTGTACTTTTTGGTGATGCTGCCGCCAGTGTCCCGTCTTTTATAGGGTCAAAGGTCATACTTCAAGGGATGGCGTGAGTTCACTCTGCAGGCCACATTTCTTGATGGATTTCTTTCAAATTTTGTATGGAGATGTATCTTGGTATAATCTACACATCTTTACTATTTGGTGATGCTGCCCTCATTGTTCCGTCTTTTATAGGGTCAAAGGTCATTTTTCCATTTCTTGCACCCTTACTTCTGCATTTCTCGACGGATTTCGTTCAAATTTTGCATGAAGGTGTCCCTTGGTGTAATCTAAAAACCTGTACTTTTTGGTGATGCTGCCGCCAGTGTCCCGTCTTTTATAGGGTCAAAGGTCATACTTCAAGGGATGGCGTGAGTTCACTCTGCAGGCCACATTTCTTGATGGATTTCTTTCAAATTTTGTATGGAGATGTATCTTGGTATAATCTACACATCTTTACTATTTGGTGATGCTGCCCTCATTGTTCCGTCCTTTATAGGGTCAAAGCTCATTTGTCCCTTTTGTGCACTCTTACTTCTGTATTTCTTGACGGATTTCATTCAAATTTTGTATGGAGATGTATCTTGGTATAATCTACACATATTTAATTTTTGGTGATGCTGCCCTCATTGTTCCGTCCTTTATAGGGTCAAAGGTCATTTTTCCATTTCTTGCACTCTTCTGCATTTCTTGACGGATTTCGTTCAATTTTTGCATGAAGGTGTCTCTTGGTGTAATCTAAAAACCTATAGTTTTTGGTGATGCTGCCACCAGTGTTCCGTCTTTTATAGGGTCAAAGGTCATACTTCAGGGCATGGCGTGAGTGCACTCTGCAGGCCACATTTCTTGATGGATTTCTTTCAAATTTTGTATGGAGATGTATCTTGGTATATCTCTCAACACATTTCTTTCAAATTTTATATGAAGATGTGTCTTAGTGAAACCTACACATCTAAATTGTTTGCTGATGCTACCCCCACTGTACCACTTTCTATACAGTCAAATGTCATATTCAGGTTGTTGTTAGGGTCAAATGTCATATTTTCGTTGCATGCATTCTGGAAGACACATTTGTTAACTCATTTCTTTCAGATTTTGTATGTAGGTCCATTATAGATTACACCTCTACAGTTTTTGGTGATGCTGCCTCTAGTGTTCCGTCTTGGATCAAAGGTCATATTTTAGTGGATGGCTTATGTGCGCTCTGAGGTCATATTTCTTCCGAATTTTCTATAAAAATGCATTATACTCTAATCTGCACAAATCGTTTTGGTAATGCTGCTCCTAGTGTTGATAATATTCCGGGGCCACTGGCGGCAATTTCTACACCATCCTTTTGTTTGAGGGAGGGGATGGGGGAGGGTCTTTGTCCTCCTTCAAATCGCTGCCAGTGCCGGGGGATACATTTCGCATTGCGCGGCACCAGCAATGCACATTTCTAGTTTCTTCTTTAAATTGGCACCTTCATCAATATAATCCGACCATGGACAGCTGAACAGTAATATTTTCCTGGTTTATGTCAAATCTGCCTCTGCCCAAGTATTGAATGAAATTAATGGTCAGCCCAAGGTTGGTTGAATGGTCTCCATTCTAATTAAATGCACTTACAAAGTAACTCCTTAACCCATTCAGCTAAACTTGGGCAAAGACAATTTTAACATGCTTTTTAAAAGTTGCCAGTGGTCTGTCATCCATCAACGAATTTTGGTGAGCAGCCTATCAAATTAAAGAAGATATTATCAAGTATCATAATAATTATGATAATGCATTTCAGTGATTTCACTTTTTTTTAAACATTTTTTAAAAAGGATATTGGGGCTTAAATACTGGTTTCCTTTTTATTGACTCACACTATTATACATAGAGTTAACGCCCTCCTGGTTCAAACTGAAGCCAACTGAAAATCAAGCTGAACGCAGATACTAATTTCACACCCTTTTTCCACAAACCACTCCAACTCATGTGAATTGTTTCGCACAGTTTTTTACGTTGTCATATATGATGGGCTGGAGTAAATAATTATACATTGGTTAGAGCTGATGCAACAACTCTTCACATATGATTTCATGTTCATGTTTCCGCATTAGGTCATTTATTGAGTAGGCCCCACCATTATTGGAGCCGACGCAATTTAATAATGTTGTCTTGGTCCATGCATTGTAATTTATAAATTAGATCATATCACGTTTAATATGTCAAATTAAACAACAAATGTGTTGGGTATTAAATATCACAAATATAATATGTTCCAGACTTAATTGATAGAAAGCAAAAACCCCTTTGAAGATTTTTTCTTAATTATTATTTTCTCTCAAATCAAATACATTTTGTAATAATCATTCATAACAAAATTGTACATGTTATTCATAACAAAACTGGATGCATTATACATTGATATTTGGCTTAAACCTAAATTATAATAATACAAGAATGAAAGTACATTTTCATAAACTGTTTAGAAAACATTTTCATACACATGGTCAAAGAATATTTCTTGATAATGCTCTGTTCTCCCACCCCCCCCCCCCCAAGAAAAAAAATTAAGCCACACAAACACACAAACACAATGCACCCCGTTAAACATATTCCCCACACCCGATCACACCCATTACACACAAACACGTACACCCGGACATACAAATTCACGTGTACCGAATGACAATTG
The DNA here is from genome assembly GCA_025617745.1 of Heliocidaris erythrogramma. Taxonomy (NCBI): domain Eukaryota; kingdom Metazoa; phylum Echinodermata; class Echinoidea; order Camarodonta; family Echinometridae; genus Heliocidaris; species Heliocidaris erythrogramma. The sequence continues at coordinate 50,498,613 of CM046856.1, read as the reverse complement.
TATCGCTCTACTTGTCTACATGACTGCCCCATATGTCGATATCCAGGTTTACCGTAGTGCATTAACAAGTTTTGAAAATAATTTATTCTCTTTGCTGCTTTCATCATACCATAATAATGATGTTGATGAATAATGTTTTCATATTAAATGCATGATCAACAATCTAGATAATTTCCTTTCAAATATATAGTTTCGTCATCAGCACAGGCGAATATACGGGCACAATTTCTTCGGGGGGGGGGGCTGATATCAACTTCTACTCCTAAAACTACTCCCAAAACTCGATCCAGATATATTAAAAGGCTACCTGACTATACTGGGATAATACAGGGTCCTTGCAATGGGGAAAATAATGGAATAAGTACTGATGAGGCTATACCCTTGGTAAATAACATTATTAGTACATTTAGTAATTTCAAAATTATCGGGGCTGCAGCCATAGCCATCTACCTCCTACGCCTATGATTATAAGAACTGAGGAGTAGCCTAGACCTACATCTAACTTGATATGTAAGAAAGCATTAATTACCATGATTACAAAAAAATAATCAAACAAAACAAAACCACATCAACGTTACTTATATTATGAAGCTGTAAAATTCTCACGAAACATAATTAATCAATCAATATCTTCAATATGGAAAAAATACTGCATTTATAAAATCTTTATTATTTTGTAAACGATTCTATAAAATAGAATATCATGAAATCTAACAACAAGAAAATCAACAGCATAAATGCTAAATACTAGTGCATTTTTTTTAATAATAAACAATTTGTTTCACAATAATTACATATATTTTTGGGTAGTTCATGTAGATTAACCTAGATAAATTATGATTCTTTGTTCCGCTTTTTAAAAGAAAGGCATACTTCTTCATTTTCATTTAATCAATTCTTTCCATTGTATAGGCCTTGTTTCTTTCAAATTTTGTATAAATATATCTGTTGTGGAATCCTGGGGTATTAATTATTTGTATCTTCTCCGAATGTTAACTACCTACATTCTAAAAGCTATAGCTAGCGAGCAAACAGAGCCAGCTTTTCTTAATAGATGATAAACTGGCCCGACAAAGTCACATTGTACCCCACCCTCTCCTGGTCATGTGAAGACCCAGCAAGGAAGTGTAAAAATACAATAAAATCAAGAAATGGAATTCCTCTGTCTGTCTAGATGCACCCTATATAGGCTCTAAATAACCCCTCTCCCTCTCCTGCCTCGAACAAGTATGTTGATTCATGCTGTCTCGAATAATCTACATGGCTGTGTAAAAATTAAGTGAATTAAGCTACCTTGAATAACAGTCTCGAAATAATCCAGCTGTATATAAATAAAACTGAACTAGCTTGAATATTTTTTTTAATTTGTGTTAACTAGCTTGAATAGGTTTTAGCTCCCAGTCTTTCTTCAAGGGTTGATCCTCGGCTCAATAGACATGTCCCCTCGCGTTCGATGTATGTGAACAACTTGCACGAGTCGTCAGCAAAGCACAACTGGCTACACATAATGAATGACGTCACTTTGTGGAACAAGTAAGAAGCGGTGAGGGCTGCGTTGTTGGCAAGAAGTCGGTATTTTGTAGATTTTTGGTTGGCTGTCATACAAGAAAGCAAATCAAACATTGAGATTTTTATTAACATCCTCCATATCAAGAACAATAAAGCCTAACAAGTACCGTACTTGGTCTTTACTTTAATACTTAATAAGTCAAGTTCGTCTGCATGTGTATTACAGCAATATGCTTTCCATCGGGGAGGTTGGTGGTTGTTGAAGGCTGCATTTGTGGTTAGTGATGATGTTGTTGTCTGAGTTCATTTGTTGTTGTTGTGTTGTTGTTGAGAGCTGCGTTGATGTTAGAGATGTCGTAATTCCGACTATACATGTAAAAAAAAAGAGCTAAAAATTTCCTCGCAAAAGGACTACAGTACATTTTATGTGCCACTTACGGTCTTACGGCTTATAATACTTTTGGAACAGCCTTACAGACTATGCAATGTCATTTATCGCGTGTTGATTAAAAAAAAAGCAACGAATCATTTTGCTAATTGTGAGAAAAAGTAGTATTCATTGGCAACATACGTTTAAGAGGCAAGGTTGTTGCTGATGTAAGTGGCAGCTGTGCCAGTGACGTTGTTGTCTGCGTTCTAGTTGTCATTGTTGATTGCGTTTTTGTCGTTGGTTGCTTTATTTCTGTTGTCTGTATTGTCGTTTCTTTGTGCGTAGTTGTTGGGGGCTGTGGTGTCGTTTCTTGTTGCGTTGTTATAGTTGTTGTTGAGGGCTGCGGTGTCGTTTGTTGTTGCGTTGTTATAGTTGTTGTTGAGGGCTGCGGTGTCGTTTGTTGTTGCGTTGTTATAGTTGTTGTTGAGGGCTGCGGTGTCGTTTGTTGTTGCGTTGTTTTAGTTGCTGTTGAAGGCTGCGTTGTCGTTAGTGATGATGTCTGTGTTGTCGTTTGATGTTGCGTTGTTTTAATTGTTGTTGAAGGCTGCGTTGTTGTTAGTGATGATGTTGTTATCTGTGTTGTCGTTTGTTGTTGTGTTGTTGTTGAGAGCTGCGTTGCTGTTAGAGATGTCATAATTCCAGCTATACATAAACATAAACAAAAATATTATTTTTAAAAATCAATGACAGGTAGCAAAGTGTGACTTAAATTAGCTCAAAACTTCCTCGCAAAAGGACTACAGTACATTTTATGTGCCACTAAATAACATGCTTGGGCCACAGTGTATTTCTCAAGGGGTAGTTTGACCAATTTCTTTAGGCTTATTTTTGCAATTTTCAGTGCATAATTAGTACATACGGGGGATTAAGGGATTATCAGGTAGACCAGTATAGTGGGTTATTATACAAGGCTTTTGTACTGCACAGCGCAAATCCTTTTGTTCCGATTTTGGCGATTTTCATATGCACTCATGGCAAATGAAAGTTTTAAAAGACGTCTTGCAAGGCCACTGTTTCATAGTATTTCGCAAGGGGTCGAGCAGGCAGATTCCCCCCCCCCCCCCCCCTTCCCGGTAAATTCTCTCCTCCCGACAGGTGACCATTTTGCCAGTTTGTTTATCAACTTCTGGATACGCCATTAGAATCTTGTATTGAGGTTGGTGTCCTTGCTTTAATCGTCGCATTCCCGTATATTCACCACAGTTCATCACAATGTATTTCCTTTTTTTTTATCATGCCGCCCGAGGCTATGACAGAAATATTTATTCATTATACAAATAATTCATGTTTTTGTAGTTTTGAGTCTCAATCAGATAACGAACGAGATCATGGAGATCATGATCCGTCTCACAGGCACGCTGTGATTTAACCGAGCCTTATCAATTCGCATTTAATCCAGTAAAGCAGGTGCCCCCTCCCCCCCCCCCCCCCCCCCCCCATGATTCTATTGCCTCAAAAATGTCTGGAATCGCGCTCTGTTACATGCAGCAATTATCATAATCTTTATCATCATCATAACCATAATTACCATCAATAATTTGTTTGTTGTTGTTTTTTGTTGTTCCTTTTTTTTTTGCGGGGGGGGGGGGGTAACATTGAAAGGAAATCTGTGGAAAGTTTGTGATGAATCAGATATTTGGCAAATTGGTATAGAACATGATCCATTACCTTGACATGTGTATGCGATTTCCAGATACTTAACAGTTCCTACACAAGGATCTCCAAAGACACTATTCGTGGCTTGAACGGCACACTGCTTCAGACCATTGCATGATGCCAGTGTAGGCCCATCGGCAACATCTAAACAACAATCCGTCACCATGGTCTGGGCAGTGTGAGCACCCTCACTGCATATGCTGACATTAGTTCGTCCATAGACAGCGGTGCAGATGCTGATGAGGCCCTCGCCACAGTTAATCTCACCCGCATCACGCTCACAAACGAATAAAGTCACTGCATAAGAAAACAGTCATTGCCAGTGCAGAGTTATAATTATACTCTCTATATTCTATGCAGGGTGTCCCTGAAAAAGGGGAAACTCAAGTATCCAATCATTTCCTTTTAATTAATGTACACACCCTTGGAAAGCTCTTTTTTCCCTCGCTATACCGATTTCAGACAATCTAATTGGCAGTATCAGAAACCCAACTATCCAAAATTATTGGACGGGTGTTATATTTATTTTGATTCATTATGGTTTCTAAAATATACAAAAGAAATGATCGGGGATTATTTATTATTAAAAGTACACATCATTTAAAAGGTCACGCTCTCATCTTGTATAAGATACAATAACCACGACAGGCGCAATTGTAATTGTAAGGCAAACTGACATTTGTTCAGCTGCCTCATTCAATTTTCTTAAACAAAATATCAACGTGTCTAACATAATGCCAACATCCTTCCATCATAATTAATGTCTCATATAAAAGATATTTTTAGCTTATCAAAGTGCATTTTCAATAATTAATATATTCTAAATCATTCCTACCTTGTGGAAATCATACTGAACCAAATGTAGCAGCCATCCAATTAACTACATTATACTAATAATTATGATGATGATGATGATAATAATAATAAGAATAATAATGATAAAAATAACAGTAATAATCAATAATAATAATAATATCAATAACAATATCTACTACAAATGATAATACTACTAATAATAATATCAATAATACTAATACTACTAATAATAACAATAATAATTGTAATATCAAGATTGTATAGCGCAATACAATTCGTTGCTAGTTAAACAAAGTGACGTATCTCATGTAGATAACCCTATGCGCATATCTTGGTTCGCGAAACCAGATATGATAATATGTGTACATCTCTATGCGCTTTTATTTAAAAACATGAAAATTCACTATATAATAATTATATATATTGACCCTTATTGTACTGGGATGGGGGCCTTTATCTATATTAAGTTACTTAATATTTCCTAAGCCCCCGGTCCGTCAATAAAAACAGTGCCCTCTTAAAGTCTTGACCCACGCTACGCCATTGTATAAGGATAATAATCATTTGAGTAAGAAAAAGGTGAATCAAGTGAGACAGATATAGAAAGTCAAGAAAGAGAGTGAATGAGAGGGAGAAAAGGGAGGTGTCGACGGAGGGGGTGAAAGGACAGGGGGGGGGGGGGGGGGGTTCTTACCGTCGCATGTATTCTCCATGGCATAAATAGTAACGAATTGGCTGATAAGCGTTAGGATACAAATTTGAGCACATTCCATCTGAAGGTATAAAATAACATATATATAAATATATATAAATAAATATATATATATATATACACACACATACACACACACACACACATTATATATATATATATATATATATATACATATATCTTTAGATCCGTCTATAAGGCGAATTCTCTTAGGCCTATTGTTCCAATTCGCCTTTCCGCAGGCTCCGACTCGCCTTAAAGTCGAATTTCTTTTGTGACGGAATAAATCGCATTGTTACGGTTCGCCCTTTCGTAGAATTGTTCCAATTCGCCTTTCCTCAGGCTCCGACTCGCCTTAAAGTCGAATTTCTTTTGTGACGGAATAAGCCGCATTGTTACGATTCGCCCTTTCGTAGAATCGTAACAATGCGGGTTATTACCTTATATTCTACGAAAGGGCGAATCGTAACAATGCGGTTTATTCCGTCAGAAAAGAAATTCGACTTTAAGGCGAGTCGGAGCCTGGGGAAAGGCGATTTAGAACAATAGGCCTATACAAAGAGAATTCGCCTTATAGACGGATCTAAAGATTTATATATATATATATATATATATATATAAATATATATATATAATATATACTGGCACATATTTTTAATCAATAACATTGATATATGGCTACGATATATTGGATGGAACATTATATGTGTAATGCTTATTCATGATTTAAAACATTCTAAAATTCTGCCACCTTAACCCTTAAAAAAAATAAAAATAGTTAATACCTGAAACATGTCAATACTTCGGAGAAAAATGAATGAACGTGACTTAGAAGGAAATCAAACTCACCTCGCTGAATGAAGGGTGTAGCTATGAAATACTTTTGTTGAATACCAATGCTGAATTAGAACATTCCACTGAGACGTACTTCAATCCATATGCAAGTGCTTTTGTTACGTGCTAACATGTACGAGTCGATGATCTATGCAAAACCCAAATATTGTATGTTGTACCCTGCATGCTCCTTAGGCTTGATTTTGTCCTGCCTGTGTACATTGACCCTAGATAATCGATGGGTTTTTAATAAACTTGCTGTCATATTCTTCGCCAGCGTCGTATCCATGATCAACCATGGATGCAAAAGTCAACAATAGCAGTCTGATATGATCATCCAATCAGCAGCGTGACTTTCATGTTCAATTTCGAAATGACACATCACGATGCAGTATGATAATTGGTGACTGTTACTATACATGTACAATACACTGGGGCAACCCCCCCCCCCCCCCCCATCCCATCCCATGACTTGTATTTATTATGCAAAAAACAAAAGAACATTATCTGAAACAGAAAATGCATGTTGTATTCAAATCTTAATGCAAGGAATATTTAAAACTGTTTTTGCCTTGTAAAAGAAGGCACCTAAAAATGGGATGACGACAAACGTGATTATCCTTTTTCGTAGTCAAAGATTTTTTTAGAGTGCAATAATTGTCTCTGGTGGCGGATTTAAGGGGAGGGGGATAATTCCGGTCCGTACCCCCCCCCCCCCCCTTTAAAACCAAAGTGTACATTGTGCCTCTTTTTTTGTAAATTGTTCCCCCTCCCCCTGTTTTAGACCTGATGACTTTCTTTCTTTTTCTCTTTTTTGCTTGTTTTCGTGGATTTGTGCCCCTCCCCCTTTACAAAATAATGAATGCGCTGCTCCTCCACGTTTTAAGAGCCAACGATCATAAATAAACATACATCCAATCAATCAAATTGCTTCATCGAGGGAAGAAAATCATTAATTTTCTCACGCCACGACGTAAAAAATTGTGGTTGAGTACTGCAAATAATAATGCCTCCGGCACCATGGTGGCAAAGGCATAAAACAAGATAATCAAAATGTATATTATTGTATCTCTCTACTTCGATTTCTGTAAGTAGGGGCAAAGTAATTTGTGACACGCAACAGTCGATGGGCCTTAGGGTGTCCCTGAAAACAAAGGAAACCCAGTTATGGGTTTATTAATCAGTAGTTCCGAATCATTTCTTATCATTGAGAAGTTCATTTTCCCTTCTTTCATAACAACGTCAATAACTCACGCATGATTGATTTGAGACAGTCTGAAATGTCACTGTCAGAAACCAAATTGTCTAGAATAAGTGGATGGCTATTATATTTGATTCATTATGATTTTGAAGAATCAGGAAAGCTTTGGAATTATTCCTTAAACACGATAAGAACTACTTTTAAACAAATAACTAAAGGGCAATTTCAAAGGCCTATTGTACTGCCCATAGAAATCAGGTTCGGATTATGTAATACACCATTGTAATTTTCGCACATTTCTAAAGGTGATAGACAGGGCTATTGAAGTTGTCTTGAGTTTATTTTTCGAAAGTAATTTTTATCGTGTTCTTATTAGAAATACACATCACTACAATGCTCGTATTTTTCTCTTTGATATTACAGAGTTTTCAAATGTTTCAACGTGAACGTTGACACATTCGAAACTCTCTAATATCATGGTGGAAAGACTACACTTTGCTGATCAAACACTACAATAGGCAACTGGTTTGGCACTTTAGCATCTTGTTCGAGGAGGTTAAATGAGGCAGTTGAACACATACCAATGGGCCTTACCAATAACAAATTGTGCCTGCTCAGTCATGCATGGTCCTTCCATCATGATTATTTATTTATTTATTTGTCGCTTTATTTTAACAGGGTCGCCCTTTCAGTTATAAAAACTGCTCGACCAAGGGGCCTTGTATCAAAATAATAAAAACATATTTACAAAACATAAAAACACATAAACAATGAACACATAGACTGAACATAATAGAAGGTTGAAACGAAAAAAAAAATATGGTCTTGGGTGGTGAGAATAAGAGCTTGTCGATTATGTATTTGGAAGGACCATGCATGACTGAGACTGAGGCACAGTTTGTTATTGGTAAAGTCCATTGGTATGTGTTCAACTGCCTCATTTAACCTCCTCGAACAAGATGTTAATGTGCCAAACCAGTTGCCTATTGTAGTGTCTGATTAGCAAAGTGTAGTCTTTCCACCATGATATTAGAGAGTTTCGAATGTGTCAACGTTCACGTTGAAACATTCGACAACTCTCTAGGCCTAATAACAAAGAGAAGAATACGAGAACTGCGGTGATGTGTACTTCTAAATAGTAATTACCCCAAATCATGTCATGTCTTTTCAAAACCATAACGACCCAAATGTAGCAGCCATTCACTTATTTTTGACAATTTGGTTTCTAGCAGTGCCATTTCAGACTCTCTCAAATCGGTCATATGTGAGTTTTTGATCATGATTTTGGTGTCTTATGAAAGAAAAGGAAATGAGCTTTCCAATGTGTATACTATAATGAAGACATAATTTGGAATTATAGGTGATTAATTTACCCATAAACTTGGATTTCCTCTTTTTTTTGGAACATCCTGTATATATATATTTAAAGGAATCATAATTCTTTAATTCTACCGTCAATGTCATTAGCGTACCGTAAAATGGGCGAGTGGGACAATTTATTTCATCTCCCTGATTAATATCACCCCCTCCCCCACTCCTCGGAAGGGATTTACGCCACTGCCATGATGGGTAATTGGGAAAACTGGCGGCACATTTGTGCTGCCACCACGTGATCGATGCATGTTTGCCACAATTTTATTAACGCGAATATAATGGAATGTACTAATCGTGAACACGGGATCGGGCTTACTTCGTAAGTGAACATACAATATGGACGAAATTGGATAGAACGCGTTGGATTTGAGTGGTATTTTCCACCATTATAAAATAATTAATAGGTTAACGTCAATATTAAGATCATCGCTTCATATTTACTACGGGGTAATATGTAAAAAGAGGGCTTTTTATTCAGGAGATGGTGGTTTGTTTTAAATTGTGTAGAGTTGTAAATATCATGAGGCAGTGAAATTCAGCTATGGTATTCTTTTGACTGAGAAAATATTCAAATAAACTACTTTGTAATAATATCTGAACATTTTAAATCATGTTATGGGGGCCTTTTTTAATCGAAAGAAATTAAACATCAAGCCCCCCCCCCCCCCCCCCACATCGTGTTGAAAGAGACATACAGTGCAGGTCAAAAATTTCGGTATACCTTGGATTTTGAGATGAGATATTACTCAGTGTATATTCCCGACATAATGAGCTTGTCTAGGCACTGAAAAATGTGCTTAAAGTTTGGTTATGCATTACATGTTTGCTATTATGTTCTCATATAATATTAAGGTGTGAAAAACCAGGTATCATTAGACCGGGTTTTTTCCACTTTACACATGTAAGTACCGAAACATCATAATAGATTATCTTTATATAGTATCCAAACGTGTAAAAATGCTTAGAGAAGGTCACTAAATTGGAAATAACAACTGATATAAAAACTCATCATAAAATCCAGGGGGTACAAAAACTTTTGACCAGCACTGAACATATAACACTGAACATGGTAAGAAGAAGAGAGAATAGAAAGGGGGAAAAATAGAGAGGGAGAACGCGTCAGCTTGAGACACGACGGAGAGAGAGAGAGAGGGGGGGGGGGGGTGACTGGAACTTGATTTACCTTATCTATTTTCAAAAATAATTTTCAAGATGACTTGTTTTAATACCAAAATCGTATAATTATCGATGAATAGATAGTTTTAAATTTTCAACGCATTTCGAGCATGGAGATATTTAATTCACAAAAATTCACCAAAAACCCCCCTTCTTTTACATTAAGGAATAATGCATAGAATAATCAAAACCACTCTGTCACAGTATGATAAAAATATATACAATTTTAACATTCTGAATAGTATGTCACTATATAAATATATGTAGAAAAAATATCCTAAATTAATTTATCGATCATCAAACTTGCTGATATAATTTGCTGATATAATTTTTCTTAAAATCAGGCCATTATTATGTGTTGCTACATTAACAATTATATTAAATAACTGTCACTGGCTTTTTTAAAGTAGGAAGCTGGGTTTGCTTTAAGAGTTATTTTATCATACCCTCAGTAATATAGAACAAGTTTCACTAAACAAATCGATATTGCAATATACGATGAATAAAGATTTTTATTTTCTTATCATATATTCTCTTCATATAGAGTATGCAGACATGCATACACGCAAATAAGAATCAGACCGCTATACGAATCAAGTTTTAAAATATAAAGAAGATAATGTCTAATAAATGTATTTAATTTTTGTTTGTTTGCAGATGCTTTTCTGCATTTATTTCATAATCAATGTAAACAACAGTTGCTTTCAAACGTAACATATAAAGGATGAGGCGATAAACTTACATAAAAATAATTGAGTGTTACATCATGAATGTAAACCATCTTACAGTGATAACATATACACGTACCAATAATACAGTGAGTATAGATATAATTCTATATAAAACATTTGATGATGTAGGTACAATTATTTACAAAATGCAGAGGGCAAAACTATCATAAGCAAATGCTTAAGACGATAGTAGCCCAGAATTGCATGCGTATAGATGAGGATTCAGGAAATATATATAGAAATAATTCGCCATATTGTAAATTCAAGTAAATTGCATACATTGAGATTCACTTATAACTCACCATATTGTAATTTTAAGGGAATTGCATATATCTGTGCCGTGAGTGCTCTGGTGCAAAGTGCATATAGCTGGGGATTATGGTTTTGCAGAGAATGTAATTGTATGGAGGGAAATTGAGTTTGGTTTAAGGATAACAAGGGATACAGGGCAATCAGGGGTCGATATTCAAAGCAATCATTCATGGTTGTAATTTAGCAGCAAATGGCAGATTTTATATTTCCATGTAGTGAGTTCCATATATCAGGACCATTGTGTCTAATAGTTTTTTGCGCCAGGAATAGTCTGGGATTGTTCAAGTGAATATCAGAAGAATGACAAGTTGGATAGGAATGAATGCTGGAGTTTTGAGTGAAAGCATTTTGAAGAGTACTAGGTAGAGATTGTTTCGAGAATTTAAACATAAAAATAGCCGTTTGGAATACATGAATGTCATTTATTTCAAGTGTTTTGAGTTTGTAAAATAATGGATCTGTGTTTGCTAAATAGTACGAAGACGTACAAATGCGCAGCGCTTTTTTCTGGAGTAAAAGTAATGAATCAATTCTTGTTATGTAGGAATTTCCCCATGCCAGGTTACAGTAAGATAAATACGGATAAACTAGCGCATTATACAACATAAATAAGGATTTTTGAGGTAAACTGTCTTTTAGTTTGTTTAATATACCTACTCCTCTTGATATGTTAGATGATATATTATCAATGTGATTTTTTCCACGTTAAATTGGAATCTATTAACACACCCAAAAATTTTGTTGAATCCTTACTAGTAAGGGTAACCTCGTCAATTATTATATCGTCGTGGAAAAAATTTGCTGAACTCGCAGTCTTAAAGTGTATGAAGTTAGTTTCTTATATTTAATTAACGAAAGTTTATTGCATTTAAACCAATGGGATATATTGATTAATTGTGTATTAACTGTTTCAATTAGGTCATTTAAATCCTTATGGGAATGAAATACATTAGTGTCATCTGCAAATAATATATATGATAATGATGGCGCAGAATGAACAATGTCGTTAACATAAATTAGAAAAAGGAGTGGACCCAAAATGGATCCTTGGGGAACGCCACATTTTATAGTGGATGTTTGTGATCTACTATTATTATATTGAACAAATTGGGATCTATTGGAAATGTAACTTTTAAACGAAGATATAAGGGTATTTCCCCTTATTCCATAATAATGCCTAAGCTTTTGTATTAGAATTGAATGATCAATGGTATCGAATGCTTTCGAAAGGTCCATAAAAATTCCAATTGTGTGCTCCTTTTTAGAGAGAGATTTAGTAATTTTATCAATTAATTCAAGGATTGCATAGTCAGTTGAAAGGTTATTTCGGAATCCATATTGGTTGGGAGTAAGTACATTATTTGTGGCCAAAAAAGAATATAATCTCTTGTAGCCAATTTTTCTAGTATTTTGGATATGCTTGACAGTAAAGAAATCGGACGATAGTTACTTATTAAAGATGGATCATCTTTTTTATGGATGGGAATTACTTTCGCAAATTTCAGTGCATCAGGAAATATTCCCGAGGAGAGGGATAGATTAAAGATGTGAGGGGAGATGTTATGTAATAAATAATTTGTTTTAGGAGATGAACACTTATTTCATCATGTCCACTTGATTTTGTATCATTTAATAATCGGACAATTTCTAAAATCTCATGGTCATTAGTTGGATTAAAAAACAAAGAGGCGTTGTTATTGTTTGGAAGGTATTGGGGAAAATGTCCATGGTCTGTTTGAATTTTTGATGCTAAATCTGGTCCAATATTTATAAAGAAATTGTTAAAAGTAGGCATATCACAGTGCATGCTTCCTACGCCTGCCGCACAGTGCAGCACACGCAACGTAAACACTGATTTTGACACTTGGTTGAGCTGCATCACTTTGAAAAAACCCCTTGTAGAAAATGGAATAGCCTCAAGTGTTTCATTCATCACAATAGACTGATATTACCATATAAGGTAGCTAAAATGATCCCTGATCTGTTGGCAGTTCAGAAATTTCAATAGCTTCTTCAGAAGAAGAGTTATGATAGCTAGAATGGATTTCAAGAAACTGTGCTTGGCTCCGCTAAAAATCAGTAATTTTTAATTTTTAACATATGCTCTTGTAGCTGAAAGTCTGTAGTTTCTTGTTATCTAATTCATTTTTTTATACAATGAGTGAACACTTGATGAAACTCGCTCAAACATTTGAACAGCAACACCAACTTGACTGAATTTGTGACCCTTCAATGAGAAGATGGCTCTCCACATGTCAAGACTACACGCTCTGTGAGGATGGACGGCACAAGAAATCGACCTCCTTATCACAAACGGAGAATGTCCTGGTAAGTTTGATGAACTTTTGCTAATCTGTACTCTTGTATAGACAAAATTATTTATAAATGTTTGCAGTATAACACGCTTTAAAATTGCGGATAAAATTAGAGTTTCAAATTTGGGGAGTAAGAGCTGTGATAATCACATTAAAAGTAAATATTTGGATACAACTTGGGAGACTTTATGACCATACCACATTTCAGCCATGTGCTACTTTTAAAAGTGGAGATATTCATTTTACGCATATTTAATTAGCTGACTTAGTCATTTTTTGCCAATTTACTATTAAGTTGCCGGTGTAAATTTTGAACAAAACAGCATTTTCATGGATCTATTGTACAAATCTGAGAGCAGTGACATACCTACTGTTATAAAAATTTGATAAACAAATGAGAGTTGTCTTGATTCTGTAATTTGCAGTTGTTTTAAGTGAGTCATTTGGATTTTGTGGGTGTGCAAAAGTTTGAAAAAACACATTTTGGGCCAAAAATGGCAATTTGTGGCAGGTTTTCGGGATTATTTCCGAAACTTCCAGAATCATATCTCGAGAACCGTTCATCCAATCTTGATGATATTTTTGCCAAATTTCATATTTTGTCACGCTCTTTGAAATGAGACCAATTTTGCACACCCAAAGTAGTTCAGATTTTAGTGTGCTATACCTATTAAAAGAATGTGCTATTTCATCAGGGTTATTAAATAACACGGTTATTATGAGTGAATTCTATTTTAGGGTGAGAGTATTTCTGGCGACCGAGTATATTATTTACAGTTTTCCAAAGGGAACCCGGTGTTATTGTTATTGTTTTCAATTGTTCGTGAGAAGTATAATTTACGAGAAATGCGATAACTGTTGTTAATTTATTACGGTATTTAGTGTATTTTGTATGATTCTCAGTATTTGGTTGACGTAGTCATTTTTTATATAAGATATTTCTATTTGTAAATAAATTTTTAGGCATTTTATTCCCAGTGTTAAAGATTGTATGCTCGATCTGTAATGAAAAACACAAGTCAGAAAAAATTGGAAGCGGTGAACAGCGGGATTCGAACCTGTCAACTACTCCTTGCCGGGCAGCGACTTAACCACCAGGCTATTCTGGTTCACGGCCAAATCACGATGAACTGGAATCAAATACCCAAGATCCTCTTCTTTCTGACTCATTAATATTCAACGGTCCGCCGTAGACAATGGTTAGTAAACGAAGAAGCTTGATGGGAGGAATTTTAATTTGTAAACAAATTTTTAGGCATTTTACTCCCAGTGTTAAAGATCGTATGCTCGATCTGTAATGAAAAACACAAGTCAGAATAAAAAATTGGAACCAGCGGGATTCGAACCTGTCATCTACTGCTTGCCGGGCAGCGACTTAACCACCAGGCTATTCTGGTTCACGGCCAAGTCACGATGAACTGGAATCAAATACCCAAGATCCTCTTCTTTCTGACTCATTAATATTCAACGGTCCGCCGTAGACAATGGTTAGTAAACGAAGAAGCTTGATGGGAGGAATTTTAATTTGTAAACAAATTTTTAGGCATTTTACTCCCAGTGGTTTTTTTTTTTTTTTTTTACATGATTATATGGTTTTCAATTTGTAGAGCGATTAACATCAGTACGAGTACTTAAATAATAGATTGGAGATGACTGACCGGCATATAGCAATCTGAATACTTATGTAAGGTACACATCGACTGAAATCAATTGTCAGTTTTGGTACGAAGTAAATAGCACAGGAGTACAATACATGGTTATATGTTAAATAACACAGGAGTACAATACATTGTTATATCATTGGGTTCAAAATTTGGGAGAATGTGGCCTCAATATACATCTTATTTGGTTTGTTATTTTGAGGATAAGGCTGCGATTAAAATGGACTGTTTAGATTTTTGGTATTTCGTTCTTATGGATTAAACATAGAATGAATAAGTGAGATGCTATAAAAAAAACCCTGAGGTAATTGACTGGCATAGCAAACTGAATACCTATGTTAAGGTCTGTAGTTTGAATAGCCGAAAGGTCGAATAGCCGAAAGACCAATTGTATGATCCGAAGCAAAATAAAGAGTGAAACACCAATTGCATAATAGTTCACAGGAGAGTGGACTCCATATAAATCTTTGTTGGTTGATTTGTTGTTTTTTTTTCAGAAAAAAGCTGAGAATGCAATTAGAAAAGACTATTCATAGTCGTTTTAACGTTTGAAATCTAAACACAAGCCATTATCTCCTAAGGAGATCATCACAATAGTTTATGAAGAAAAAATATAAAGCATCGCGACCATTCTCCCAGTCAAAATTTCAAAGTATAATCGTCTGTTCAGAGCCAGAAGGGCGCCAACTCATATGTTTTAAACACAGAGTCTACGCCCCTCCGGCCCTCAACACACGATATTGCAACCCGAAAAACAAATAAGAGCTTAATTTATTCGAAATCTGGCTCAGATATAGACAATCATAAAAAAAAATAAGTAGGATACTTAAATCCTTTGAAAATGCTAAGCCAATTTCAGAAAAAAAATCTTTGTTGATTTCAAGAAATAATATTTTATAATGGTCGGTACCAGGTGTAGTATGTACCTTCGGGTTTCAAATCTAATCGGGTCGTTTTACTGATACTATACATTCATTGTGATAATCACAATAGTCTATGAAGCAAAAATGTAAAGCATCGTGACTATTCTCCCAGTCAAAATTTCAAAGTATGGGTGTAACCCGAAAAACAAATAAGAGCAAAATTTATTCGAAAATCTGCTCAGATATAAGACAATCACAAAAAATTAAGTAGGATACTTAATTCCTTTGAAAATGCTAAGCCAATTTAGGAAA
>CM046856.1:50398003-50482211 GCA_025617745.1 Heliocidaris erythrogramma | reverse complement strand
TTGTATTTATTATGCAAAAACAAAAGAACATTATCTGAAACAGAAAATGCAATGTTGTATTCAAATCTTAATGCAAGGAATATTTAAAACTGTTTTTGCCTTGTAAAAGAAGGCACCTAAAAATGGGATGACGACAAACGTGATTATCCTTTTTCGTAGTCAAAGATTTTTTTTAGAGTGCAATAATTGTCTCTGGTGGCGGATTTAAGGGGAGGGGGATAATTCCGGTCCGTACCCCCCCCCCCCCCCTTTAAAACCAAAGTGTACATTGTGCCTCTTTTTTGTAAATTGTTCCCCTCCCCCTGTTTTAGACCTGATGACTTTCTTTCTTTTTCTCTTTTTTGCTTGTTTTCGTGGATTTGTGCCCCTCCCCCTTTACAAAATAATGAATGCGCTGCTCCTCCACGTTTTAAGAGCCAACGATCATAAATAAACATACATCCAATCAATCAAATTGCTTCATCGAGGGAAGAAAATCATTAATTTTCTCACGCCACGACGTAAAAAATTGTGGTTGAGTACTGCAAATAATAATGCCTCCGGCACCATGGTGGCAAAGGCATAAAACAAGATAATCAAAATGTATATTATTGTATCTCTCTACTTCGATTTCTGTAAGTAGGGGCAAAGTAATTTGTGACACGCAACAGTCGATGGGCCTTAGGGTGTCCCTGAAAACAAAGGAAACCCAGTTATGGGTTTATTAATCAGTAGTTCCGAATCATTTCTTATCATTGAGAAGTTCATTTTCCCTTCTTTCATAACAACGTCAATAACTCACGCATGATTGATTTGAGACAGTCTGAAATGTCACTGTCAGAAACCAAATTGTCTAGAATAAGTGGATGGCTATTATATTTGATTCATTATGATTTTGAAGAATCAGGAAAGCTTTGGATTATTCCTTAAACACGATAAGAACTACTTTTAAACAAATAACTAAAGGGCAATTTCAAAGGCCTATTGTACTGCCCATAGAAATCAGGTTCGGATTATGTAATACACCATTGTAATTTTCGCACATTTCTAAAGGTGATAGACAGGGCTATTGAAGTTGTCTTGAGTTTATTTTTCGAAAGTAATTTTTATCGTGTTCTTATTAGAAATACACATCACTACAATGCTCGTATTTTTCTCTTTGATATTACAGAGTTTTCAAATGTTTCAACGTGAACGTTGACACATTCGAAACTCTCTAATATCATGGTGGAAAGACTACACTTTGCTGATCAAACACTACAATAGGCAACTGGTTTGGCACTTTAGCATCTTGTTCGAGGAGGTTAAATGAGGCAGTTGAACACATACCAATGGGCCTTACCAATAACAAATTGTGCCTGCTCAGTCATGCATGGTCCTTCCATCATGATTATTTATTTATTTATTTGTCGCTTTATTTTAACAGGGTCGCCCTTTCAGTTATAAAAACTGCTCGACCAAGGGGCCTTGTATCAAAATAATAAAAACATATTTACAAAACATAAAAACACATAAACAATGAACACATAGACTGAACATAATACAAGGTTGAAACGAAAAAAATAAAATATGGTCTTGGGTGGTGAGAATAAGAGCTTGTCGATTATGTATTTGGAAGGACCATGCATGACTGAGACTGAGGCACAGTTTGTTATTGGTAAAGTCCATTGGTATGTGTTCAACTGCCTCATTTAACCTCCTCGAACAAGATGTTAATGTGCCAAACCAGTTGCCTATTGTAGTGTCTGATTAGCAAAGTGTAGTCTTTCCACCATGATATTAGAGAGTTTCGAATGTGTCAACGTTCACGTTGAAACATTCGACAACTCTCTAGGCCTAATAACAAAGAGAAGAATACGAGAACTGCGGTGATGTGTACTTCTAAATAGTAATAACCCAAATCATGTCATGTCTTTTCAAAACCATAACGACCCAAATGTAGCAGCCATTCACTTATTTTTGACAATTTGGTTTCTAGCAGTGCCATTTCAGACTCTCTCAAATCGGTCATATGTGAGTTTTTGATCATGATTTTGGTGTCTTATGAAAGAAAAGGAAATGAGCTTTTCAATGTGTATACTATAATGAAGACATAATTTGGAATTATAGGTGATTAATTTACCCATAAACTTGGATTTCCTCTTTTTTTTGGAACATCCTGTATATATATATTTAAAGGAATCATAATTCTTTAATTCTACCGTCAATGTCATTAGCGTACCGTAAAATGGGCGAGTGGGACAATTTATTTCATCTCCCTGATTAATATCACCCCCTCCCCCACTCCTCGGAAGGGATTTACGCCACTGCCATGATGGGTAATTGGAAAAACTGGCGGCACATTTGTGCTGCCTCCACGTGATCGATGCATGTTTGCCACAATTTTATTAACACGAATATAATGGAATGTACTAATCGTGAACACGGGATCGGGCTTACTTCGTAAGTGAACATACAATACGGACGAAATTGGATAGAACGCGTTGGATTGGAGTTGTATTTTCCCACCTTTATAAAATAATTAATAAGTTAACGTCAATATTAAGATGGTAAAACGAGGGCTTTTTATTCAGGAGATGGTGGTTTGTTTTAAATTCTGTACAGTTGTAAATATCATGAGGCAGTGAAATTCAGCTATGGTATTCTTTTGACTTAGAAAAATTCAAATGGGGGGGCTTTTTAAACGCAAGAAATTAAACACAAAGCCCCCCCCCCCCCCCCCCCCACATCGTGTTGAAAGAGACATACAGTGCAGGTCGAAAGTTTCGGTATACCTTGGATTTTGAGATGAGATATTACTTCAGTGTCTATTCCCGACATAATGAGCTTGTCTAGGCACTGAAAAATGTGCTTAAAGTTTGGTTATGCATTACATGTTTGCTATTATGTTCTGATATAATATTAAGGTGTGAAAAACCAGGTATCATTAGACCGGTTTTTCCACTTTACACATGTAAGTACCAAAACATCATAATAGATTATCTTTATATAGTATCCAAACGTGTAAAAATGCTTTTGAGACCCTAGAGAAGGTCACTAAATGGGAAATAATGATATAAAAACTCATCATAAAATCCAGGGGGTACAAAAACTTTTGACCAGCACTGAACATATAACACTGAACATGGTAAGAAGAAGAGAGAATAGAAAGGGGGAAAAATAGAGAGGGAGAACGCGTCAGCTTGAGACACGACGGAGAGAGAGAGAGGGGGGGGGGGGGGGTGACTGGAACTTGATTTACCTTATCTATTTTCAAAAATAATTTTCAAGATGACTTGTTTTAATACCAAAATCGTATAATTATCGATGAATAGATAGTTTTAAATTTTCAACGCATTTCGAGCATGGAGATATTTAATTCACAAAAATTCACCAAAAACCCCCCTTCTTTTACATTAAGGAATAATGCATAGAATAATCAAAACCACTCTGTCACAGTATGATAAAAATATATACAATTTTAACATTCTGAATAGTATGTCACTATATAAATATATGTAGAAAAAATATCCTAAATTAATTTATCGATCATCAAACTTGCTGATATAATTTGCTGATATAATTTTTCTTAAAATCAGGCCATTATTATGTGTTGCTACATTAACAATTATATTAAATAACTGTCACTGGCTTTTTTAAAGTAGGAAGCTGGGTTTGCTTTAAGAGTTATTTTATCATACCCTCAGTAATATAGAACAAGTTTCACTAAACAAATCGATATTGCAATATACGATGAATAAAGATTTTTATTTTCTTATCATATATTCTCTTCATATAGAGTATGCAGACATGCATACACGCAAATAAGAATCAGACCGCTATACGAATCAAGTTTTAAAATATAAAGAAGATAATGTCTAATAAATGTATTTAATTTTTGTTTGTTTGCAGATGCTTTTCTGCATTTATTTCATAATCAATGTAAACAACAGTTGCTTTCAAACGTAACATATAAAGGATGAGGCGATAAACTTACATAAAAATAATTGAGTGTTACATCATGAATGTAAACCATCTTACAGTGATAACATATACACGTACCAATAATACAGTGAGTATAGATATAATTCTATATAAAACATTTGATGATGTAGGTACAATTATTTACAAAATGCAGAGGGCAAAACTATCATAAGCAAATGCTTAAGACGATAGTAGCCCAGAATTGCATGCGTATAGATGAGGATTCAGGAAATATATATAGAAATAATTCGCCATATTGTAAATTCAAGTAAATTGCATACATTGAGATTCACTTATAACTCACCATATTGTAATTTTAAGGGAATTGCATATATCTGTGCCGTGCGTGCTCTGGTGCAAAGTGAATATAGCTGGGGATTATGGTTTTGCAGAGAATGTAATTGTATGGAGGGAAATTGAGTTTGGTTTAAGGATAACAAGGGATACAGGGCAATCAGGGGTCGATATTCAAAGCAATCATTCATGGTTGTAATTTAGCAGCAAATGGCAGATTTCATATTTCCAGGTAGTGAGTTCCATATATCAGGACCATTGTGTCTAATAGTTTTTTGCGCCAGGAATAGTCTGGGATTGTTCAAGTGAATATCAGAAGAATGACAAGTTGGATAGGAATGAATGCTGGAGTTTTGAGTGAAAGCATTTTGAAGAGTACTAGGTAGAGATTGTTTCGAGAATTTAAACATAAAAATAGCCGTTTGGAATACATGAATGTCATTTATTTCAAGTGTTTTGAGTTTGTAAAATAATGGATCTGTGTTTGCTAAATAGTACGAAGACGTACAAATGCGCAGCGCTTTTTTCTGGAGTAAAAGTAATGAATCAATTCTTGTTATGTAGGAATTTCCCCATGCCAGGTTACAGTAAGATAAATACGGATAAACTAGCGCATTATACAACATAAATAAGGATTTTTGAGGTAAACTGTCTTTTAGTTTGTTTAATATACCTACTCCTCTTGATATGTTAGATGATATATTATCAATGTGATTTTTTCCACGTTAAATTGGAATCTATTAACACACCCAAGAATTTTGTTGAATCCTTACTAGTAAGGGTAACCTCGTCAATTATTATATCGTCGTGGAAAAAATTTGCTGAACTCGCAGTCTTAAAGTGTATGAAGTTAGTTTTGCTTATATTTAACGAAAGTTTATTGCATTTAAACCAATGGGATATATTGATTAATTGTGTATTAACTGTTTCAATTAGGTCATTTAAATCCTTATGGGAATGAAATACATTAGTGTCATCTGCAAATAATATATATGATAATGATGGCGCAGAATGAACAATGTCGTTAACATAAATTAGAAAAAGGAGTGGACCCAAAATGGATCCTTGGGGAACGCCACATTTTATAGTGGATGTTTGTGATCTACTATTATTATATTGAACAAATTGGGATCTATTGGAAATGTAACTTTTAAACGAAGATATAAGGGTATTTCCCCTTATTCCATAATGCCTAAGCTTTTGTATTAGAATTGAATGATCAATGGTATCGAATGCTTTCGAAAGGTCCATAAAAATTCCAATTGTGTGCTCCTTTTTAGAGAGAGATTTAGTAATTTTATCAATTAATTCAAGGATTGCATAGTCAGTTGAAAGGTTATTTCGGAATCCATATTGGTTGGGAGTAAGTACATTATTTGTGGCCAAAAAAGAATATAATCTCTTGTAGCCAATTTTTCTAGTATTTTGGATATGCTTGACAGTAAAGAAATCGGACGATAGTTACTTATTAAAGATGGATCATCTTTTTTATGGATGGGAATTACTTTCGCAAATTTCAGTGCATCAGGAAATATTCCCGAGGAGAGGGATAGATTAAAGATGTGAGGGGAGATGTTATGTAATAAATAATTTGTTTTAGGAGATGAACACTTATTTCATCATGTCCACTTGATTTTGTATCATTTAATAATCGGACAATTTCTAAAATCTCATGGTCATTAGTTGGATTAAAAAACAAAGAGGCGTTGTTATTGTTTGGAAGGTATTGGGGAAAATGTCCATGGTCTGTTTGAATTTTTGATGCTAAATCTGGTCCAATATTTATAAAGAAATTGTTAAAAGTAGGCATATCACAGTGCATGCTTCCTACGCCTGCCGCACAGTGCAGCACACGCAACGTAAACACTGATTTTGACACTTGGTTGAGCTGCATCACTTTGAAAAAACCCCTTGTAGAAAATGGAATAGCCTCAAGTGTTTCATTCATCACAATAGACTGATATTACCATATAAGGCAGCTAAAATGACCCCTGACCTGTTGGCAGTTCAGAAATTTCAATAGCTTCTTCAGAAGAAGAGTTATGATAGCTAGAATGGATTTCAAGAAACTGTGCTTGGCTCCGCTAAAAATCAGTAATTTTTAATTTTTAACATATGCTCTTGTAGCTGAAAGTCTGTAGTTTCTTGTTATCTAATTCATTTTTTTATACAATGAGTGAACACTTGATGAAACTCGCTCAAACATTTGAACAGCAACACCAACTTGACTGAATTTGTGACCCTTCAATGAGAAGATGGCTCTCCACATGTCAAGACTACACGCTCTGTGAGGATGGACGGCACAAGAAATCGACCTCCTTATCACAAACGGAGAATGTCCTGGTAAGTTTGATGAACTTTTGCTAATCTGTACTCTTGTATAGACAAAATTATTTATAAATGTTTGCAGTATAACACGCTTTAAAATTGCGGATAAAATTAGAGTTTCAAAATTTGGGGAGTAAGAGCTGTGATAATCACATTAAAAGTAAATATTTGGATACAACTTGGGAGACTTAATGACCATACCACATTTCAGCCATGTGCTACTTTTCAAAGTGGATATATTCATTTTACGCATATTTAATTAGCTGACTTAGTCATTTTTTGCCAATTTACTATTAAGTTGCCGGTGTAAATTTTGAACAAAACAGCATTTTCATGGATCTATTGTACAAATCTGAGAGCAGTGACATACCTACTGTTATAAAAATTTGATAAACAAATGAGAGTTGTCTTGATTCTGTAATTTGCAGTTGTTTTAAGTGAGTCATTTGGATTTTGTGGGTGTGCAAAAGTTTGAAAAAACACATTTTGGGCCAAAAATGGCAATTTGTGGCAGGTTTTCGGGATTATTTCCGAAACTTTCCAGAATCATATCTCGAGAACCGTTCATCCAATCTTGATGATATTTTTGCCAAATTTCGTATTTTGTCACGCTCTTTGAAATGAGACCAATTTTGCACACCCCCAAAGTAGTTCAGATTTTAGTGTGCTATACCTATTAAAAGAATGTGCTATTTCATCAGGGTTATTAATAACACGGTTATTATGAGTGAATTCTATTTTAGGGTGAGAGTATTTCTGGCGACCGAGTATATTATTTACAGTTTTCCAAAGGGAACCCGGTGTTATTGTTATTGTTTTCAATTGTTCGTGAGAAGTATAATTTACGAGAAATGCGATAACTGTTGTTAATTTATTACGGTATTTAGTGTATTTTGTATGATTCTCAGTATTTGGTTGACGTAGTCATTTTTTATATAAGATATTTCTATTTGTAAATAAATTTTTAGGCATTTTATTCCCAGTGTTAAAGATTGTATGCTCGATCTGTAATGAAAAACACAAGTCAGAAAAAATTGGAACCAGCGGGATTCGAACCTGTCAACTACTCCTTGCCGGGCAGCGACTTAACCACCAGGCTATTCTGGTTCACGGCCAAATCACGATGAACTGGAATCAAATACCCAAGATCCTCTTCTTTCTGACTCATTAATATTCAACGGTCCGCCGTAGACAATGGTTAGTAAACGAAGAAGCTTGATGGGAGGAATTTTAATTTGTAAACAAATTTTTAGGCATTTTACTCCCAGTGTTAAAGATCGTATGCTCGATCTGTAATGAAAAACACAAGTCAGAATAAAAAATTGGAACCAGCGGGATTCGAACCTGTCATCTACTGCTTGCCGGGCAGCGACTTAACCACCAGGCTATTCTGGTTCACGGCCAAGTCACGATGAACTGGAATCAAATACCCAAGATCCTCTTCTTTCTGACTCATTAATATTCAACGGTCCGCCGTAGACAATGGTTAGTAAACGAAGAAGCTTGATGGGAGGAATTTTAATTTGTAAACAAATTTTTAGGCATTTTACTCCCAGTGGTTTTTTTTTTTTTTTTTTACATGATTATATGGTTTTCAATTTGTAAAAGAGAAAAGAAACACCTAGAGCGATTAACATCAGTACGAGTACTTAAATAATAGATTGGAGATGACTGACCGGCATATAGCAATCTGAATACTTATGTAAGGTACACATCGACTGAAATCAATTGTCAGTTTTGGTACGAAGTAAATAGCACAGGAGTACAATACATGGTTATATGTTAAATAACACAGGAGTACAATACATTGTTATATCATTGGGTTCAAAAGTTTGGGAGAATGTGGCCTCAATATACATCTTATTTGGTTTGTTATTTTGAGGATAAGGCTGCGATTAAAATGGACTGTTTAGATTTTTGGTATTTCGTTCTTATGGATTAAACATAGAATGAATAAGTGAGATGCTATAAAAAAAACCCTGAGGTAATTGACTGGCATAACAAACTGAATACCTATGTTAAGGTCTGTAGTTTGAATAGCCGAAAGGTCGAATAGCCGAAAGACCAATTGTATGATCCGAAGCAAAATAAAGAGTGAAACACCAATTGCATAATAGTTCACAGGAGAGTGGACTCCATATAAATCTTTGTTGGTTGATTTGTTGTTTTTTTTTCAGAAAAAAGCTGAGAATGCAATTAGAAAAGACTATTCATAGTCGTTTTAACGTTTGAAATCTAAACACAAGCCATTATCTCCTAAGGAGATCATCACAATAGTTTATGAAGAAAAAATATAAAGCATCGCGACCATTCTCCCAGTCAAAATTTCAAAGTATAATCGTCTGTTGAGAGCCAGAAGGGCGCCAACTCATATGTTTTAACACAGAGTCTACGCCCCTCCGGCCCTCAACACACGATATTGCAACCCGAAAAACAAATAAGAGCTTAATTTATTCGAAATCTGGCTCAGATATAGACAATCATAAAAAAAAATAAGTAGGATACTTAAATCCTTTGAAAATGCTAAGCCAATTTCAGAAAAAAAATCTTTGTTGATTTCAAGAAATAATATTTTATAATGGTCGGTACCAGGTGTAGTATGTACCTTCGGGTTTCAAATCTAATCGGATCGTTTTACTGATACTATACATTCATTGTGATAATCACAATAGTCTATGAAGCAAAAATGTAAAGCATCGTGACTATTCTCCCAGTCAAAATTTCAAAGTATGGGTGTAACCCGAAAAACAAATAAGAGCTAAATTTATTCGAAAATCTGGCTCAGATATAGACAATCACAAAAAATAAGTAGGATACTTAATTTCCTTTGAAAATGCTAAGCCAATTTAGGAAAAAAATAAAAAGAAGCATAAGGGGAGACACGAGGTATGACACTTGCTTCACAGAAAACGACGATGATCAGGGAATTTCATGTATACATTAAATAGTAATGCTAAAAGTTGATCTAATACATTTGAATCGCTACAGATAAATGTTTGTGGGTCAAACGCATCACTTTGTTCTACTATGGCGGTCAACATAATACAATACATATAGTTTTAATGAAGGAAAATGTATGCACAGTGAATTGTAACGAGGAGAATAAATAAGGCCTCTTATTCGAGATCTGGATTCAGATTGAAATAATCACAAAAGATTTGTTGGATGATTTCATAAAAATATGCCAAGACACTGAATATAAGAGACACAAGGAAATACACGATGCATAACATTTACTTCATAAAAACGATAAAGATCAGGAGATTTAGAGCACTGTTCATACAGTGGGCTTGAAATATCCGACGGTCAGCTGACAGTGGACCTGAATCATCACCAATTGATATAGATTCATAAACACACTCGATTTGGCTATATGTTTTTACACACTACCGTATACTTTTTTTTTTAGTAGTATTTATTGATTCATTCGGTTCAATCATACAAAATATATTATATCTCAACATTAACATAAGTCTAATCATGAACCTTGCAAAGTCATAACACATAATATAACTTCATAAAACATAGTATCATATTGCTAATATAACCTAATATTTGAATAGTCAAACAACTTATATCACCTGAATAAATCTAAATTTAAACAAACTTTTTTTTTTTTTAGTAGTATTTGATTGTCAGTTCAATCATACAAAGTATATTATATCTCAACATTAACATAAGTCTAATCATGAACCTTGCAAAGTCATTACACATAATATACCTTCATAAAACATAGTATCATATTGCTAATATAACCTAATATTTGAATAGTCAAACAACTTATATCACCTGAATGAATCGGAAATTGATTTGGCCATGCCCCCCCCCCCCCCGCCCCCTAAAAATGTCACAGGACAGACGACGAACAATAAACATAATTAAAAATAACCACTCCCTCCCACCCACAAAAACTAAAACAAACAAAAACAAAGACAAAAACAAACAGAAAACAAACAAAAGGCAAAAAAAAACACACTTCCGAATACGCTATCGATATAGCGATATCGATCGTCGCGCTAATGTCAACAAATCAGCAAAATTTTGAGCAATAATTTGAGGTAAGTGAAAACACTAATTGTAGACCTGTTTTTATAAACCTATTAATACATGGTTGTGAGTTCGTGCGTTAGTGCGATCCCAACCATGTAAAAATATTATATTATTCCGATGGTTCGTAATTCCAAAAGTTAAATAGGGTTCATTATAAGATCGTAATTCCGAAAATAAGAAAGGGTTCATTATTCCGAAGGTTCGTAATTCCGAAAATGCAATAGAGCCCTTTAATTTTGGGAATAATGAACCTTATATCCTTTTTCTGAATTAAGAACCGTATTTCAGTTTCGGAATTACGAACCCTATTTCATTTTCGGAAGTATTAACTCTTTTCATTTTCGGAATTATGAACCTTCGGAATTGCAAACCTTCGGAGTAACGAACGTTCGGAAAATTGAACCTTTGGGAAACCATGTAACCATTTAAACATTGTGCTTTGAATGCTTATGCGTGATCCCATAAAGAATCGGCTGCCATAGATCATTTTTTATTAATTCATCATTCATATTGACTAAGAAGCAGAGAATGTTGTCACCTTAATGTTACCAAAATCAGAACAAATCTTGGATTTTAAAAGAAGCAAAAAGTTAAAGAAACATATCAGTGAAGTTTTGAGCAAAATACGATAAGAAATAAGTTATGAATTTTTGAAGTTGTGATCAATCGAACACAAATTGACAACTCCTTGATGTATCTTGCGAGCTCCTCTCCCATTTGCCCTGCATGTACCTTAAAAATCATTCTAAAGAAAATGTTCAACCATACATGTAGTCATGTAGTTTAAATAGATTCCTGCTCGTATTGCTCATAGTCCTTCATCAAAAACTACGAAACTGAAAATTTATGAGATTTGCTGTACTGGGCAAATGGAAGATACGTCACGGCGTTGCCAATTTGTGTTTTATTGATTACAACTTCAAAAATTCTTAATTTTTGGCTGAAACTTTCACTAATCTCTTGTTCTCATTTGTCTTCCGTCATTAAAATCAACTTAATGCCAGGGTGGACTTTCCCTTTGAAGGAGTAATATGAAAGAATGTGAAAGAAAA
Source organism: Heliocidaris erythrogramma (assembly GCA_025617745.1). Taxonomy (NCBI): domain Eukaryota; kingdom Metazoa; phylum Echinodermata; class Echinoidea; order Camarodonta; family Echinometridae; genus Heliocidaris; species Heliocidaris erythrogramma. The sequence goes on along the minus strand of CM046856.1, from coordinate 50,470,545 downwards.
GTTAACTGATATATAAATAGGGAAAGATAAATTTTAAAAAATAAAAGAGAGAAAAGGACAGAATGATAGAAGAAAAGGAAAAATGTGGAAGAAAAGTGGGACTATATAGCCAAATGGGATTGGTCATTTATTTAAACCCTGCACATGCATTTGAGTAAAAGACATGGATCAGTGGCTGTTAATAGTTTAGCAAGAAAAACACGTGCTCTATGGAAATTAGCCTGGCAGAGTATTATGTACAGTCTACATATTCTTCCCGTTCCACCAAGTCTATTCTACACAATAGCACAGCAGTCAATTCTCGAGTTCGCAACCAAACCCTTCCCTCGTTTGATACTAAATTAGAAGATTCCTTGCAAGGTTTTATTATCCCCTCGCCGACGAAGTCGGAGGGGATATAGTAACGCTACCGTCCGTCCGTCCGTAACAAATCTGGTTTGCGTTCGATAACTTTAGTAATGTTTGACGGATTTTAATGCAATTTGATATGAAGGTACATGGTATCAATATACAAAATACAGCCTAAGTTCGATTTCGGAGTATGTAGATCAATGGTCAAAGGTCATAGCTCATTAAATATGCAAAAATCCGAAAATGTGGTTTCCATTCGAGTAATGATAGACAGATTTTAATGAAATTTGGTAGGAAGGTACATGGTATGAAGATGCAGCCTAAATTCGAGCTTTGAGTATGTAGGTCAAAGGTCAAAGGTCATAGGTCATTGAATATGCAAAACTTGCTAATTATGTACATGAGCAAGTTTATTTTCAGATCTTCTCATGGGTCATTCCATAAAGAAGTAAACTTTCAGTACATCCAATCCCCAGGTATTAGTAAATTCCTTGCCTAGCAATATAATAGTATAGTCTAATGGAGTTAACTTGTTCTGACGTATATAGGCGATTTGTACCCGGCGAGGGGATGCTACGCTTTGCGTTACCTTGTTAATATCAATTTAATTGGCAACTTAGTAGTTGGAAACTAGACATAAAAGACTGTCAGTGTTGCACAAAGAATTATGTAAAGTAACCTTTCAAACCAATGTACTCTCTTTTCAATTATTCCTCACACGCTGACTCCACCAGAAGGCAAACAATGTCTAGTTGGGCCAACTAGCTGTACTAGCTGATTACTACATAGTTGGCAACTAGGGGTCGTAGTTGCCCCCTAGGGCCTAGTTGGCAACTAGCTTAGTGAATATGGGCCTTGTTTCTAAATTTTATACAATTGTTTTCTCTCTCTCTCTCTTTCTTGCGTATGTTTCTTTTCTTCCTCATTGCATTCTCTCCAGCTTTTAACCGATTGTCTCTTTAAAGATTGCTTTTGAGGGAACAAAATATTAAGCTATCCAAAATACGTTGATGCCCCACGATGTATTTCAGTAACTGATCTTTCTCCAAGTAAGCACACCCCCTTGTGTTTCATGTACGTGAAACTCTTGCAAGTGTCATCTTCAAGACAAAGTTGGCTACACTTTATGATGGACTTCACTTTGTGAGAAGAATGAGCGTCGGTGAGTGCCAAATCCTTGGCCTCAAGTCTGTAGATTGTGCATCGCCTGAAGGCTGTCATAAAGAAGAATATTGTTATGAATCCAATCAAATTTCTTTTAAAAATATGTTTTGCGATAGTTATTTAGAGAATGTGTGCAATTTAATACTGATACCACCAGACCACTTCACCCTAAAATATTCAGTTCTGAATGCGAAAAGAATCTTAGAATAATAGGCCTACTTGATTAATATATCCTCATATTGTCCAAAAATGACACCTGCGCAAGATGAGAGTCTGAATAATAGTGCACATGCCGACTTACTTTTTGTTGTCGAAGTGGTCATTCGTGATGTTAGGGACTGCGTTTTTGCCGCGGTTTTTGTTGTTGTCAGAGACTGCCTGGTTGTTTGGAGCTGCGTTGTTTCCGTAGTTTGTGTTGTTGTCGGAGGCTGTGTTGTTGTTTGGGGCTGCGTTGTTGCCGCGGTTTGTACTGTTATCGGAGATTGTGTTGTTGTTTGGGGTTGCGTTGTTATCGCGGTTTGTGTTGTCGGAGATTGCGTGGTTGTTTGGAGCTGCCTTGTTGCCGTAGTTTGTGTTGTTGTCGGAAGCTGTGTTGTTTGGGGCCGCGTTGCTGCCGTGGCTTGTATTGTTCTTGGAGATTGTGTTGTTGTTTGGGGCTGCGTTGTTGCCGCGGTTTGTATTGTTATCGGAGATTGTGTTGTTGTTGTTTGGGGTTGCGTTGTTGTCGCGGTTTGTGTTGTTGTCGGAGATTGTGTTGTTGTTTGGGGCTGCGTTGTTGGACATGTTGCAAGTGATTGCGTTGTCATTTCTAGTAAAAACAAAGTTTGCAGAGTATTAAGTGACAACCAACTAAAATAATTGTTTTACTATGTGAAATTAACCTCGAATAAACAAGATCTGGCAACAAAAAATTCTTCATGACTGTATAATTTTGATTGTATTCTGTTGCAACCGTACCCGTACAAGTCGGGTAGGGGCAATTTTATGTACCCGTTACTTTTTGGCAGCTACGTCGCTGTTATCGCTGCCTATCTCTCTAGGGTTTAATATCCGTTGACCATTGTTAGTACCGTAAAGAGTTACCTTTGACATGTTTTCGATTCATGCAAATTGATCAAATGATAGCAAAGATACGATAATTATTACAGAAGAAATTAAGCTGCCCTGTACGTTGTTACCATACTTCTTGTCCCCAAACGGCTGGTGAGTTTGTCGACAAGACAGTGTAAAACACCGTATGAATGGGCCTATAGGCCTATCTGATACAGTCTTTTCGATCTGTAGACTCAGTTGGTTGACGCCTGAAACTCACCTTCAAGAGGCCTTCCTCCATAAAGCTCCATACGCAAGGAAATTCCATTTGTCCAGGCGGTGGGTAGTAGACGAACATATCGGCATAGCATGGTCACGGGCAAGCGGTTGTACACCACGGTGTTTTGGTCAATATTGGCGGGAAATATCTTCCACGAAAAAAAAACCCGTCCACTATTTAAAGTACTTATTTCGATGACTAGAATATTTTCTTTCCAATCATAAATTAACACGATCGCAAAGACTTTCTAGAAATCAACTCAAAGGGCAATTCAAATATAATTTAGTATATCGCATAAAAATAATTTTCGGATAACATACGAGGTCATTGAAACGTTCAACATTATTTTTCATAGGTGATGTATAAAGCAATTTGAATGGCTGTGGTGGATTTTTCGAAAGTAGTTGCGATCGCGATGGTCATGTTTTACCTTTGAGCGTGAACAATCACAGTTTTGATAAAAAAGAATTGACAACATCAAAACCCTATGTTGCAATTACATTGGCTTGCAAGTCATGTGTATTAAACAGGGCTTTCTCCATTGAGCTCCACATGCTAGTTGGTATGGTTTTGACATGGAGACAAAGTTCCTAGGAGGCATCGCCCACTCCTCTCCCCCCCCCCCCCCCCCCCCCCCCATACACACAATGTTCCATCCATACAATGGGATTTCAAGTGTTTCATACTGCGTTCCAAACAATTATTACATTCTCAATAGAAGTTGATGATATCATGTTTATAATGCTTCAAAATGACAAGCCTTCTGAAATGAAGACTAAATTGAAACGTTAATCTACTAATACCTAGCGACAGTTTTCTTCTCTCTAACAATATAGACATATGAACACCTACTTTGTCGGTTGTCGTGTTGACGGGATCTTTCAGTGTTTCAAAGGTATCAGTATCCATACTACAGGCAACCTTGTAACTTGTTACCCATTGCGGGTAATCCTGACGACCTTGTGTTGCCACTCCAATGATGCGGTACGTTGTCAACAAATCAACCTTCGATTTTAATAATAATAATAATGAATAATAACAAGAAGAAGAAGAACAAAATACTATCACTAATATTTTTTTTAATGATAATAATTTAGGATTTCCCATCCATTTAACACTATTTTCATAAATTTCAAGCTCTCTTCATTCAATTTCGATTTGAGACTTGGACATCTCATGGTCTATTTCGTCTCTTGTCATTCATAATCGATCTTTGTCAAATTTATTTAATTATATTGCATCCAATTTCGTCATCCTCGGCTGCCATCGTACGATTGCATGAATCAAAGCCTTGTCAACTGGAACTTTGGGGTTTTGTTCAGGGGCTCTGACATCCCCTTCCCGATGGACAATTGTGTCAGTTTTTTTTTTTTTTTTTGTAATGTACATCCATAACTCTTCCTTCAGACAGAAGTTGGTCCCGGGGCTTCAAGGGGAAAATTTTCGCCAATTTGTAGGGTCCGTCTGACACCCCATCCGACGGAAATTGTTGCCATTTTTTGTGTTTTGTTATGTCCAGTCATACTTCCTACTAAGTTTGGTGCATGGGGGAGATGGGGTGAAATTGTCCCGCCTTTGGGGTTCATTTCGGGGGCCCTGGGGGCCAAAACCGGTGGCTACGTTCGGGCTAACAACTGTTTGTTTAAGTAACTTTAAGGGATCAAATCTTATGGGTAAATTGGAGTGACTATTTCGGGAGAGGCTCCCAAACTATTAATGGCTGGCCAAGATAATTCATAGGCACTTGGGACTCATCGATACCCAGAGGTCCCTTTGGTAAAAAAAGTAGTTGCACTTTGAGCCAGGGACATAGCTTGCGGAGGAGAAGCGATACAGTTCCGCTATGAATGCGATTTACTTGCTTTTCAGCAAGACCCAGGGGCATTTCTTAATGTTGGAATTAAGACCCGCACTCCGCCATACCATCTTTCAGTATGTAGAAAGCTCTGCAAATCTCTCATCGGCATGTACAGTCTTTCCAAGACACATGACTGATATTATGAAGACGACATCCTCGTCATCGATGGACAGGAGCCATTCAATAAACATAATAAATAAAGAAGCATACGTGGATAATGAAGAGGGGGATGTCTGTTTTGTCCTTCTGATGGTTTATGAAACTCTTTTGAAATTGATTGCACAAAGACGAATTTGATCATTGCGTTCTACAGCGGATCGTCAGATAAGACGAATTCGAATGATCTCTGACAAAAATGAATGGACAATTTTGAAATGGATTGTCCATTGATCAGCTTAAATAACAAATGACGAAGTTAACTTTAAATTTGCACATTCCTTGGTTCTCAGGACGAAATTTAAGTAAACAGTGATGGAATTGAATGAAAAAGTGTCAAAATGGAATGGAAAACTAACAAATAAGATAGTAGAGAAAATACTGGGGATGATAATGATGATAATAGTACTACTAGTAATAATAATGATAGTAATAATAATAATGTTAATGATAATGATAATAATGATAATTGTAATAACAATAATGATAATAGTAATAACTAGAAATATCACTGAAGATGATGATTAACACCCCCGCCCCGTGACAACAGCCTTTCTTGACTTTTGGTCGAAAACTGAGGAAGTAGTTCGATCCGCAAGATTTACTGTACTGCCATAGATATGCCATTTCCATGGCAACGCAGCTTCCGACACATCCAAAAATATGTCTTGCACATCTTCCCTCCAAGACCAATGTGTGTACCAAATTTCATGACTTTCGGTCAAAAACTGAGGAAGTAGTTCGATCCGCAAGGTGTTTCCTTGATTTTCTGCCATAAATATGCCGTTACCATGGCAACGCAGATTCTGACTCATCCGAAAAATATGTCTTGCACATCTTCCCACCAAGACCAATGTGTGTACCAAATTTCATGACTTTCGGTCAAAAACTGAGGAAGTAGTTCGATCCGCAAGGTGTTTCCTTGATTTTCTGCCATAAATATGCCGTTACCATGGCAACACAGATTCTGACTCATCCGAAAAATATTTCTTGCACATCTTCCCACCAAGACCAATGTGTGTACCAAATTTCATGACTTTCGGTCAAAAACTGAGGAAGTAGTTCGATCCGCAAGGTGTTTCCTTGATTTTCTGCCATAAATATGCCGTTACCATGGCAACGCAGATTCCGACTCATCCGAAAAATATGTCTTGCACATCTTCCCACCAAGACCAATGTGTGTACCAAATGTCATGACTTTCGGTCAAAAACTGAGGAAGTAGTTCGATCCGCAAAATTTGCAACGAACCGACCGACCGCCCGCCCGCCCGACCGACCGCCCAACCGTCGATTGATTCCTATATACCCCCTTCAAACTTCGTTTGGCGGGGGTATAATAACAATGCCAACACGAATAACAATACCAACCACAAAACAGTGATATTAATAATAATAATGATGATTGATGATGATGGTGATAATAATATTAATAATTATGATATAATTAATAGGAATAATAATAATAAAATACAATGATAACGATGATACTGGTTATATATCATGATGACAAATGATGATGTGACATACTAGAATGCACATTTTACTCCATAATACAATGTCTATGTATTATCACGAACAAAATTTAGAATATCAATGGAATTCCACAATAATGTAACATAGTTTCTTATAATTGTACTTCTATGTCATTTCAGGAGGAATAAAAAGCAACACGAAAGAAGTTCATAAAATGCAATCTCACCTGAATATGCTGATTGTCGTCGGCTATTCCTACTGCCCAGCATCCACATAAGCCTGGTTCTCCAGCTATGTTTAGCCGCCCTCTCCATGGCCCATGACCAGTGTTATACTCACTCGAAGCACTGAAGCTCGAATCTGGGATGGCCCCACTTTCTATGCCCAAAGGACTACCATCCAGAAAGACATCTGTTCATGCAAAGTAATGTTTGTTTTAAATAGGCCTATATAATATACATGCACGTGCATTCTTTTAAGATATTATCGATTTCATTTTTTTTTTATGCCTCCACCGAAGGTGGGTGCCGGAGGCATTATGTTTTCGGGTTGTCCGTCCGTCCGTGCGTCCGTGCGTGCGTCCGTCCGTCCGTCCCACTTATCGTTACCGCTGTAGTATTTTCCTCATCCTCACTTCATCTTTTCTTTAATTTCTCACTTTCACTTATTTTACAAAGTCATTTTGAGAGGACATTGCCCTTATACCAGCAGTCACAACCACCCCTATGTTATCACATTTATCTATCAACAAGTGGTCAGCTGCATGGCCATGCCCATCGCACATTAATGACTCACCTTCAATTCAAGGATTTTCAACAACACTCCCTTTCTTCTTCATCCTGCTACACTAGCAAGGGATAAGAACAAACACTTTTCATCTCCACCTTTGCTAGACACACTTCTCAAAGTTTTCTCATCGAGTCAACACGATAATTTGAGGATGTCATCTCTTCACTTCTGAATTTGTTTCCTGCACTTCACTTGGAGCAATTTCTACAATTCACTACTTTATTTTACAATCTATACTCCTTCATCTCACCTGGAGAAATTTGTACTAACTCTTTCATCATATTATTCTCTGCAATTCACTCAGAGAACAGCCCAAATATCGCTTGTGCTAGCCAAGTAGTTTTGTGATCATATCTGTGGTGATACCTGTGTAAATACATATTTGAATCGGATTGTGCAATATTTGGAAACTTTTGGCATTTTGGAGGATCCATGTCCGGTTAACCCCTGCACGCATAAAGTCGGTAAGTGGTGATTGCTTCTTATTCCCATCTCGCCTTATAAGTAGCGACCAACCGCTACACTGGTGACCCCGACGTGATCTAAACCCGACCAACGTGCTGAGTAGCATACATCCTTCGTCAAATTGTTTTCATTTATTGTCTTCCTTTCTTCATTTATATGGTCGGCTCATTTTTCATCTCCTCAACATGTCGACTGACAATCAAAATCACCCTACTTCTTCTACTCAGTCAACTCCTACCATTCAACAAATGCGAGCACAAATCTTACAGCTCTCAATTCTAATTCAAACTTTGACTTCCCAATCTCAAAAAAGTCAAACCAATAGGAGCAAAAGTAGTGAAGACAAATCATCACAGCATTCAAACCAAGCTAGCCAGTCCCGCTCACATCAACATGCTGGAGACTACTGTTACTACCACTGGCGTTTCGATTCTAAAGCCAACAAATGCGTACCACCCTGCAAATTCAAAAATATCTGTAACAATCAGGGAAAGAACAAATCTAATCTAGCAGCTACAAATCATACTGGCACGACACAAAATAGTCGCCTCTTCTACGTTACCGATAGGAAAACTGGAATTCGATTTCTCGTAGACACTGGAGCTGAAGTGAGCGTTCTTCCTCCTTCAAAATCGGAGAAACATCACCCTTCTTCAAAATTTCATCTACAAGCAGTAAATCGCTCAAGTATTACTACTTATGGAGAGCGAAGCCTGACTCTCGACGTCGGCTTACGTCGAGCTTGCAGATGGATTTTCATCATTGCTGATATTTCCACGCCTATCCTAGGGGCAGACTTCCTACACCACTTTGGTTTGCTGGTTGATGTTCGCAATCTTCGACTCATCGATTCTACTACTAATCTTTCAGTAAAAGGCATCCTTTCTTCTTCTCCTTCTATCAGTCCTATGTTTGTAAAGCCAGACAGTCAAGCTGCTTACAAATCTCTTCTCAATCAATTTCCTGACATCACACGCCCTGTCTACAAGGAGGCAACAATCAAACATTCCGTCACCCATCACATTGAGACGAAAGGCCCTCCTGCTTCAGCCCGTCCTCGTCGCCTAGCAACCGACAGGTATACCATTGCAAAAGCTGAATTTGACCACATGCTAGAACTGGGCATCATCCGACCATCCAGCAGCAACTGGGCATCCCCACTTCATATGGTGCCCAAGAAAACCCCTGGAGACTGGAGACCGTGCGGAGACTATCGGGCACTAAACACGAATACGGTTCCCGATAAATATCCAATCCCCAGTCTTCAAGACTTCACCTCTGCCCTAGCAGGCAAACGAGTTTTCACAAAACTCGATCTCATTCGAGCTTACCATCAGATACCAGTCGATCCCTCAGACGTACACAAAACCGCCATCACCACACCCTTTGGGTTATTTGAGTTTGTGCGCATGCCTTTTGGGCTACGCAATGCCGCACAAACTTTTCAACGATTTATTGATGAGGTAACCCGTGGTCTTCCCTTTGTGTACGCCTACATCGACGACCTCCTCATCGCAAGTGAGACACCGGAGCAGCATGTACAACACCTGCAACTTCTCTTCACTAGACTTGCGAAATATGGAGTTGTCATCAACCCAGCCAAATGTGAATTTGGCGCATCCTCCCTCACCTTTCTCGGCCATATCGTTGATGAGAACGGCATCCGCCCTCTTCCCGAGAAAGTCAAAGTCATCAACGACTTCCCTGTCCCTGATTCCCTACGCAAACTTCGCGAGTTTCTCGGACTCATCAACTTCTATCGACGCTTCATTCCCGATTGTGCATCTACCACACAACCACTCACTGATCTCCTGGCATGCAAGCAGAAAAACAAGGCAATTCATCTCGACGAAACAGCCCTGCATGCATTCAACTCGGTCAAGACAGCATTAGCTAACGCTACACTTCTGTCACACCCTATGCCTAATGCCCCACTCTGCATTATGGTTGATGCATCAGATGTTGCTGTCGGAGGGGTGTTGCAGCAACTAGTTGACGATGACTGGCAACCCATCGCCTTCTTCTCCAAACGCCTGCAGCCAGCAGAGACCAGGTATAGCACTTTCGGACGTGAACTTCTAGCTATCTACCTCACCATTCGTCACTTCAAGCATGCACTAGAAGGACGGCAATTCTGTGTCTACACAGATCACAAACCATTAATACATGCCTACAACTCTAGACCCGACAGGTATTCACCACGAGAAGTCCGGCATCTAGACTACATATCGCAATTCACGACTGATATTAGGCATATTAGTGGCAAACACAATGTAGTGGCAGACACACTTTCCCGCATGGAAATCAACTCGCTGAAATCGTCTTCCACCATTGATTTCAATGCCATCGCCACTGCTCAGGAGGATGACGAGGAACTCAGGCAACTCACTGCCACCTCGCTCAAACTCCAACCTCTACCACTCCCTACTTCTGACTCTACCATTCTATGTGACACTTCAACCGCAAATCCTCGCCCTTACATCCCAGCCAAATTTCGGCGAGTTGTGTTTGATGCTCTTCACAACCTATCTCACCCCGGCATCAATGCTACTCAAAAACTCATCACTGAGCGATTTGTATGGCCTGGAATCAACAAAGATGTCAGAAGTTGGACTAAAACTTGCATACAGTGTCAACGTTGCAAAGTACATCGTCATACCAAGGCACCGATAGGTACTTTCGCAACGCCAGACGCTAGATTCGACCACATCCACATCGATCTCGTGGGACCCCTCCCTCCTTCAAATGGCAATGCATATCTCCTCACTTGTGTTGACCGTTTCACTCGATGGCCTGAGGCAATACCAATCCCCGACATATCAGCCGAGACTGTTGCCCAAGCTTTCATTTCACAATGGGTATCTCGCTTCGGAGCTCCCTCAACCATCACAACCGACAGAGGACGTCAATTTGAATCCTCTCTCTTTCAAGCCCTAACTCATCTTCTTGGCAGCTCTCGGATTCGAACTACATCTTACCACCCAGCATCAAATGGACTTGTAGAGCGCTTTCATCGACAACTCAAAGCATCTCTCAAAGCTACTACTAGTGCGAGATGGACTGAAACTCTCCCTCTCGTCTTGCTTGGAATCCGAACTGCAGTCAAATCTGATTTAGGTTGTTGCGCAGCTGAACTGGTATATGGAACAACAATAAGGTTGCCAGGTCAGTTTGTAGCGCCTAGTCAGAATGATTGTGATTTGGACCCTAGCAACTACATCCACCGATTACGGAGACAAATGCAGAAACTCAAACCTCAGCCCACCCGTGCTCAACAACGCAAACCACAGGTTCATCCTGATCTCACAACATGCACCCATGTATTTGTGCGACATGATGCAGTCAAGAAACCTCTCCAACCACCATACGACGGCCCATTCGAAGTCATCAGACGAACTGACAAGTTTTTCATCATCCAACTCAAAGGAAAACAAGACAGCGTCAGTCTCGACCGTTTGAAACCTGCATACTTGGACTCGCCCGTCAAATCTACTAGTACTACCAACCCTGGTCCAACACTCTCAAAGGACCCTATACCTTCTCAAGCGCCTACTACACCAACCTCTCAGCCTCAACCTCCCTCTATCACTCCTCCTCCGGCCAAGCCTGAAGTCAGACAAACTCGTTCTGGGAGAAGAGTACACTTTCCCAAACGCTATGTTCAAGTTTGGAATTTCAAATGAGATATTATTTCATTTCATTCGGACTATTTTCTCAATTATCGACCGTTTCATTTTATTCAACGTTCTAGGAGGGGGCTATGTAGTATTTTCCTCATCCTCACTTCATCTTTTCTTTAATTTCTCACTTTCACTTATTTTACAAAGTCATTTTGAGAGGACATTGCCCTTATACCAGCAGTCACAACCACCCCTATGTTATCACATTTATCTATCAACAAGTGGTCAGCTGCATGGCCATGCCCATCGCACATTAATGACTCACCTTCAATTCAAGGATTTTCAACAACACTCCCTTTCTTCTTCATCCTGCTACACTAGCAAGGGATAAGAACAAACACTTTTCATCTCCACCTTTGCTAGACACACTTCTCAAAGTTTTCTCATCGAGTCAACACGATAATTTGAGGATGTCATCTCTTCACTTCTGAATTTGTTTCCTGCACTTCACTTGGAGCAATTTCTACAATTCACTACTTTATTTTACAATCTATACTCCTTCATCTCACCTGGAGAAATTTGTACTAACTCTTTCATCATATTATTCTCTGCAATTCACTCAGAGAACAGCCCAAATATCGCTTGTGCTAGCCAAGTAGTTTTGTGATCATTTCTGTGGTGATACCTGTGTAAATATATATTTGAATCGGATTGTGCAATATTTGGAAACTTTTGGCATTTTGGAGGATCCATGTCCGGTTAACCCCTGCACGCATAAAGTCGGTAAGTGGTGATTGCTTCTTATTCCCATCTCGCCTTATAAGTAGCGACCAACCGCTACACCGCGATATCTCAAGAATCATTTGAGGTAGGAACCTCAAACTTGGTACTAGTATGTATCCCCATACGAAGATGAACTGATTAGATTTTGGGGTAAGTAGGTCAAAGTTCAGAGGTCACAGAGGTCAATTTACATGAAATTACATGGAATTACTGGTTTTTAGCACCGTTACCGCGATATCTCAAGAACTATCTGAGGTGAGAACTTCAAACTTGGTACCAGTATGTATCCCCATAGAAAGATGAACTGATTAGATTTTGGGGTAAATAGGTCAAAGGTCAGAGGTCACAGAGGTCAATTTACATGAAATTACATGAAATTACTGGTTTTTAGCCTCGTTACTGCGATATCTCAAGAACTGTTTGAGGTAAGAACTTCAAACTTGGTACTAGTATGTATCCCCATACGAAGATGAACTGATTAGATTTTGGGGTAGGTAGGTCACAGAGGTCAATTTACATGGAATTACATGAAATTACTGGTTTTTAGCCTCGTTACTGCGATATCTCAAGAACTGTTTGAGGTAAGAACTTCAAACTTGGTACTAGTATGTATCCCCATACGAAGATGAACTGATTAGATTTTGGGGTAGGTAGGTCACAGAGGTCAATTTACATGGAATTACATGAAATTACTGGTTTTTAGCCTCGTTACTGCGATATCTCAAGAACTGTTTGAGGTAAGAACTTCAAACTTGGTACTAGTATGTATCCCCATACGAAGATGAACTGATTAGATTTTGGGGTAGGTAGGTCACAGAGGTCAATTTACATGGAATTACATGAAATTACTGGTTTTTAGCCTCGTTACTGCGATATCTCAAGAACTGTTTGAGGTAAGAACTTCAAACTTGGTACGAGTATGTATCCCCATCCGAAGATGAACTGATTAGGTTTTGGGGGCGAGTAGGTCAAAGGTCACAGGTTGCAGGTCTCAGCGGCCACTTTACATGATATTAATACAGTTTTTGGCTACATTTCCACGATAGCTCAAGAACAACTGATTATATTGCTTTATAGTCAGAGGTCAATTAGTAATGTAGGATTTTAGTGTTTTAAATCACAATTTCGCAATAACCATTTGATGAATGCGCATCAACTATATTATACTTGTAGGTGATCAGGAATTATTTGAATACAAGCGGAGGCATATTGAAGACGCAGTCGTGTCTTTTGCTAGTTTTCATTTTCGGTGAAATGTTACCTTTATAGGTTTACGATTCATGAAAATTGACTAAATAATAGCAAATAGCTGCAATGATAATGATAATATCATTCTTAACAAGTTGGATGGCTTGCGCCACTCATAATGTTTCAGCTTAGAGATTGGCAGGTGGATAGTACGTAAGCAACAGATTATGAGTCACAGAGAAGATTGGCAGAGAGGTATAATATTCTATACCTATTCATCAGTTCAAGGATCACTTTTAAACTTTTTACAATTTTATTCTAAATGGATATGGCTGTCCCAGAAGAACAAGACATAGCGCATGCATCATTATTGGATTAGAAGAATGATTCAAGCTAACTCTTGCGAGCAGCTTGATTTTTCCGATTTTGTAGTACGCTCGTTTCCAACAAAAATGGTCCGTTCTTTTCCAGTAAATGAATTTACTAATACAACGCGTATAATGTACCTTTAATCATTCATTTTCTTAAGTGTAGGCGATCAGGGTTTTAGTTTTCTAGACAATGTTGCCAAGGTTCTACTCTTAGCTAATTGTATTTGACGTAAAATTTTACTCTGTTCATGTTCAACAATACTGTGACATCTGCAGATTGAATTCAGAACGTTTCCTTTCAATTTTATATCGTCACCTTGTCTTGAAACAATCAGGAATTTTGAAGTAAGTTAAGTTGTAATTCATTACCATGATCTAAACATTCAACGCCAACGTGCTATATACATCTATGTCGTTAAATTATATTGATTGTAATTACAAAGGATCGCCATCGCACACACTTGTTCCCTATCATTAAACTTAAATCAATATTTTACCTGATGTACCGGAACAACGTACACCTGCATCTTCATAATGTTGACAGTTGTGGACTCCAAGACCAATATTCCCACACTCGAAGATACTCTTTTCGCTCCCGGAGCAGTCGACGTTATCCATAACAATAGTCCCTGTGCCTTCACCAAATCCAGCAAAAGAGACAGCTTCGATTGCAGAACCTAGTCCAAGGGAATGACAGATGACGTTCGCATCAATCAGGTCCCACTGATCATCGCAAATGGTTCCCCATTGTCCTTGGTACCAAACTTCCACTCTTCCTTCGGTACTTGATGAACCATCGACTAGACGAGTTGTTGCTGCAGACACAGGTGAATACTTACATGCAACGATATTTATTTTTCCCCTCTTAATCAATAAATTCACTGGTTTTCATTTTTATTTCTATTCGCTAGATTTAAATTGTACAAAACTTATTCATTTTTTCTGGGTTTTTTTTTTTTGTTATTTAGGTAGCATAGTATTTTTATGAAGAAAGCAAACATAAAGAAAGTCTGAACTGAGCTCCATTTTCGCTTCAAGGCATATATTCCTGGGGCGGTTTCAGTGACCCATTAGCAGATTGGTAGCTCTCGCTGATATTCCCCATATTCTTTGGTCTTCATCCGGCTTCTAAATTTAAATCATGGGAGTATCCAACCTCCATTTAACAAACATATTAGTGGTTCAAGTCACATTGCACCGAAACATATATCAATCCCCGAGAAAGTCAACATGGTCAAGATATGACAATACGGTCTCAATGTAAACATGTTATGTAAATTAATCATTCGTTTAATCAATTTCTTTGTGATTATAACAAATCGCAGTAAAATATAATTTATCCCAACTTAAAATTAAGTCAATATTTTACCTGATGCGCATGAACAACGTACTCCTGCATCTTCATCATGTCCACAGTTGTGTACTCCAAGACCAATATTCTCACACTCGAAGATGCTCGTTTCGCTCCCGGAGCAATGGACGTTATCCATAACAATAGTCCCTGTGCCTTCACCGAATCCAGCAACAGAGACAGCTTCGAGTGCAGAACCTAGTCCAAGGGAATGACAGATGACGTTCGCATCAATCAGGTCCCACTGATCATCGCAAATGGTTCCCCATTGCCCTTGGTACCAAACTTCCACTCTTCCTTCGGTACTTGATGAACCATCGACTAGACGTACTGTTGCTGTAGACACAGACGAAAAGTTGCATGCAACGATAAGCTGCCTATTAATGTTCCTTATTTTCCTCACTTCTTATTGCTTTGATATGTAAGGGCTCTGATTAGTTAAAATCACTAGCATTTTCTTTTTCCTTTGCGAGGTAGTTAATGGATTTTTAAAACTAACGCACGAGTATATAAATTCACATGTTAAAAGTTCTATTGCAGTCCTGTGACACTAGGACCTCAGACCAGTCAATTTACTTTCTTTTCTTCCAAAGCTCACGTACACCTTTTCGTAGCCAAAAGAAAATTTACACGAAATGTTTAAAGTGTAGTCTCACACTGTTCTCCTTGTATCAAGAGATACATACAACGCTAGATCACGGCTTTAGACTGCCATGTGCTAGGACCTTTCTACCCCAAATGCTCCCCGCACCACATCTCAGCGCTTCGTTTCGAGATAGCGTGTGTTTTCCGTACATACATCCCTCGCATGTTTTACACGTGCTTGGTGCACGTTTACGTACCAGGACAAGTTATGAAAAATATAATAATTAATAATAATAATAATAACTAGAAAGGCCGTCAAAGGCGGCAGACCCACGCCTTAGCGGCGCTACAGAGAGTAGTTGCAATACTATTCTATGGGGTCAAAACTACAAGGTTACACAGAATTGGCAGGCGTCAACCGATCATCACCAAAATATAATCGATTCTTTCCCTAATTGTTCTTTCCTGTCACTATCCGAACATTCCCTGAAAATTTGGTGCAAATCCGTTCACCCGTTCTTTAGTTATCTTGTACACAAACAAACAAACAAACATACGGAGCCTTTTACATAACCCTGCAGATTTTATCGGCGTGGGTAATAATAATTAGCCATTCTTATATAGCGCATAACACTTTGCGGTGCATGTCTCTATGCGCTAAGAGAGTAAGAAATGATAGATAGAGGGTCACTGTACAAGGTTCAGGAATTAACAAGAAGTTTTAAAAAGATAAGTCTTCAGGGCAGATTTAAAGTGTTCTAATGAATTAATGGACCTAAGGGAAGCTGGAAGAGCATTCCATAGAAATGGGGCAGCATAGGCAAAACTACGCTCACCGTAAGTTTTTGTTTGGGCTGTTGGCACAACAAAAAAGTGTTGCTTACTGGAACGTAAATTTCTTTCAAGTTTGTATAAGTTAAGTAATTCAATTAGATATGATTATTAGATTATGAAAGCACTGATAAGCAAGTAACACTATGAACATGGCGAACAAAGAAGCAGACAAAATATACAGCTCCTCATTGTACCTTCCACAATTGCTCTGGTAGACAAAAGAACATCCCTTGATTGCTTTAATGTAAAATTATGAGGAACAGGTGTCACGTGCATATTCACATGTTCTACTTATTTTACATAATAGCAATGAAGGGATGTTCTTTTGTCTACCAGAGCAATTGTGGAGGGTACAATGAGGAGCTGTATATTTTGTCCGCTCTCTTTGTTATCGTGATATCTTGAATGTTATATGGGAATGGATTGGCAGCCAGTGTAAATTCTGTCGGATAGAAGATATTGATTGGTGTTTTTTGGAGCGGGACACTAACCGAGCAGCCGAGTTTTGGATAATTTGTAATCTTTGTATTTTCCGAACTGGTAACCCTTGCAGTAAACTATTGCATCTATGTTATCTATGTGACACATTACAAAAGCATGAACTAAACGTTCTGCTGTGTTTTTGTCTATGAAAGAGCGGATTCTTCCAATTCTATGAAGAGCAAATGATGCAGATCGGCATTTCTTTTTAACAAAATTGTCTAGTTTAAACTTATTATCAAAAATTACACCTAAATTTCTACAAGTTTCAGTTGCTTGAACGATTGTGTCATCCAGGTCTATTGAAGATATGGGAATCGTAGATCTATAGCGAGAAGTAATGTGAAGAAATTCCGTCTTGCTACTATTTAGCTCAAGACCATTTTCCCATGACCACTCTTTGATAGTTTTCATGCACTCTGATATTTTCAAAAATACATCATCTATATCAGATTGTTTAAATACTATATATATAGCTGAGTATCGTCGGCATAAAACATCTTGTGTACACCGTGTCTATCAATAAGGGATTCTAATGGAGACGTGTACATAGTAAACAAAAGGGGTCCCATTACTTGCCTCTCATTTGTTTCATAATTCCACTCGAGGAGGGAAGAAATTCACGGTATCTTAGTATTGTTAGTAGCCTAACTTGTTCTTTATCATCTAAAAACAAAGAAATTTTAAGAAATGTTTTTGAGGGCTTGGGAAATTATGACCTAATATCCGTCTTGTATCGTTCGTAATAGCTCTGGGTCGTATACAATAAATATATTTTTGTTAGGGAAAGGTCAGGTATTGTTAATGTGAGGAATTTTAGAATGGTGAAAATAAGAGATTTTAGAGGCAAGAAAGGACTCCTTTTTTTGAAAGTGAATCAAGTGCAATAGTTCTAGAGGGTAAAAAGATGAGAGAGTCTAGAGGGGATTTCGAAGGAAGGAGAGTTCTTACCATTGCATGAATTTTCTTGTGCATAAAGAGTAGCATTAAGGCTGAGAAGTGTTAAGATACAAAGTAGAGCAAATCCCATCTGCAAATACAAATTCAAGTAATTGTAAACATAAAATGTTTTTTTAAGAAGCATAGAGAGATTTTCCAATTTTCTAGGGGCTTTATGAATTATCATTTTTACAAATACTATTAATCTTGTTAATGTGTTATTATTAGCATTAGCATAAGCGTTAGCATTATTATCATCATCATTATTACTATTACATGCAATTAATATGAAACAAGTTTGATAATTACGTTTGTCCTTGTTTTTGTTGTTGATTTTTTTTTTGCAGTTTATAATACAAAATGATTTATTGAAAAGTGGCCTTTATACTACTTTGTGGGGGATATTGCAAGAAAAAGGGGCTCTATATACCACATACTCTTTGAATTGGACTGAGAAATTGTTACTTGCACATACCTGTAAGTAGTCCAATCAGTAACAATAACTAATCGAAAATGAAACGAAATGTTGTAAAGAATATGCTGATAACTGTTCAGTTCATTACCACGAATTCGAGTCTGGTACATTATGATCATGTTGATCAAGCATTAACTTCCCATGTCATTATTCTGCGAATCAAACTATTAACAAGATTTTCGGTACAAATATTCAAAAAGAGAAAATGAACGCATGATATATTAATTGATAACCGAACTTACCTTGCAAAATGGTTTCCCACGATTTTAATTCTGCATGTATATAGACTTTGTCAAATCCAAATGCAGATTTAAAACAATCCATTCGTACGTACATTCATTCAACTTCTGCATTAAGGTAGTTCCGTTATATGCTTACATCCTAATACGCGACTCAAATATATATGTCGGACACCCTGTCTTATAAAATCTGATTTTGTCTCACATGCGCAAACCTAGTCAACTGATGCTTTGTAATTAACTTTCTTTCCTAGCATCGTATCAATATGTGATGCCCAGTAATGCACTCCAGTAATTACATGCATATTGAATGAGTCAACAGGAGCTGCCTGATATGATTATCGGCAATCACCGGCCTTCACTTATATATTCAATTATGGGATAAACAACACACTGAACTGCAGTATGATGATAGGTTATCACACACGCACACACCCTATTGAAAGAAACATGAAAATGGGCCTCTTAATTAAAGACAACCTGCAGCCCACTTTAATAATCGATACCTGCCCACATTTTGTTGTGTATCTGAATATTAAATAAGTTAATAGAGTCTCATCAACACATGGATTTGTTAAATAAGTTATACCTCCGAGTCAGCCATGCTAGAGGTAATGTATTCATGGGTGATGGAGAAATAGAAAAAAATGTACATAACGATTTTTTTGTTTTTTTTTGTTTTTTTGTTTGATGAATTAAGATGAATTATTAGGCACTCAGACCTTTCCAATCTTGTGTTTAATTTAATTCATTTCAAATTAATATTTATTTCCTTCCATTGACAAAACATCTGTTCAAATAGTATAATTTACATGAATATAAAGTAGTATCAGTACGATCAAGAACTTGCAAAATTACAAGGCGCTATCCCAATAAGCAGATGTTTGTAGCGGGTACGCCTGAATACACAAACACAATATATTTATCGATTACCACTTTAGAAAAATATTTAGCTAATCTGCAGTATGATGATAAGTTATTGTTACTGTAGAGTACGTACCGCCCCCACCCCCCCCCCCCCCCACACACACACACACGCACACGCAGGCACACACGCCCACGTTTACATGGCTTTACTTCCGAGGACAACTATTGTTCCTCTATTGTTACTCGTCCTCGGACAGTCGACGGAATAAGGCATAAATTCATTGTTCGACGTTCGAGGACTATTGTCCGGCTTCCGAGGACCATTGTTGTCATGATTTTTTTTTTTGTTCTCTGTCCGAAAATGTCCTCGGACATAATGCTAAACAAACGCACGCGCACACTCCCTATTGAAAGAAACATGAAAATGGGCCTCTTAATATCATTTATACGAAAAAACAACCTGCAGCCCACTTTAATAATCGATATTTGCCCACATTTTTTGTGAATCTAAAAATTAATGAAGGTAATAGAGTCACATTCAACACATGGATTTATTGAATAAGTTATACCTCAGCCACGCTAGAGGCAATGTATTCATGGGTGATGGAGGAATAGAAAATAATGTACATAACGATTTTTTTTTTAAATGATGAATTATTTCAGGCACTCAAACCTTTCCAATCTTGTGTTTAATCCAATTCAATTCAAATTAACATTTATTTTCTTCCATTGATTTTGACTACGTTCAACATCCGTTCAAATAGTACAATTTACATGCATATAAAGTAGTACCAATACGATCAAGAACTTGCAAAATATAAGGAAGAATACACAAATACAATATATTTATTGATTGCCACACCCCCCCCCCCCAATAAATAAAATAAAATAAAAATAAAATTAATAATAATAATAATATTTAGCTGATCTGCTAAAATAAAAGAAATATAATAATAGTAATGATAATACTAATAATAATAAAAATGATATTAATATTTAGCTGATCTGCGTTTACTGAATGCACCCAAAATCGTCACTTTCATTTCTTCACAATTTGTCGGCACATTTGTGCTACCTCCGTGATAGCGATAAATGCATGTTTGTAACGGTTTGATGAACGCGGATGTAATAAGCTGTATTGTTCGTTGATAGGAGAATTATGCTGGGTAAGTGAAGGCACAATCCCTACAAAACCTGATAAATTATGTTGCATGTATGGGGGTTCTCGCTAAATTGATAACGAACAAACGTCAATTTTGAGTTGATTGCTTGGTATTTACCACGAGGTGAAATTAATAATTGGTAATTTGTATTCGGGAGCTGGTGGTATTGTTTTTTAATTATGTATAGTCGTCCCTATCATGACGGAGATAAAGTCTGCGGTTTACGTTTGTAAAAGAAGATAGACATACTACTGCGTAATATAGCCCTTACTATTTACAATTAGGTTATTAGAGAGGCAAAAGTATTTGTGTCGAAGGAAATTCTATTATTACATTTGTTTATCTATTTATTTTGGTAACCTGTGTTACGTCATATTCTTTTCTTTCTTTTTAGGAATGAAATGACGAGCAAGAACCACAATTTGTAGAAGTATGCCTAGTGGGAGAGGGAAAGAAAAAAGTAAATAAAGTGAGAAGAACGATAGTGATAGCAAGAAAGGGAGAGAGTAGGCGTTGGATTGACACATATATGGCTTTGATAAGAATAGAATGTACAAAAACAGTAGTATGTTATTTTGAACGAGTCAGATGTTAGTAAGGCACAGTGATTTAGCTTTTAAAATTCATAACACTGACATTAAGAACATGGACCCTGTCAAATATCTTGGAGTTTTTAATGATAGATTAAGAGCTTTAATGGAATAAACAAGTTGAGAAGAAATATGATTAAATATAGGTGAAATTTATTGAACTACGATTCTGATGCTTTGATCGTTCATGAATTCTATGGAATGATTCAAACTTCCTCATTTATACCACTTATTTCTAAACCAACTCGCATCACAGTACAATCCTCCACCTTAATTGACAATATATTTAGTAACATGCATCACTTTCCCCAAGCTGGTATTGTAGTATCAGACCTGACGGATCACTTTCTCATATTTGCACAATTCTTTGCAGCAAACACAATGCCCGTCTATAATATACAAACGGAATTTGTCTGAAGGAAATATTAACACTTTCAAAGACAGACTAAGCATAGTAGATTGGAATGATAACTATGATATGATTGATGTAAATAGTAGTTTTGATGAATTTATGGCTAAATTAACTAGCTTGCTTAATGAATGTTGTCCTATGAGAAAAATCAATCTTCAAAATAGGAAAAGAAATCGAAAATCTCCATGGATAACACCAAGCTTATTATATAAGATCAATAAATAGGAAAAATAATGTTTATTTGAAATATAAAGCGAATCCCAGTGAAACTTCTAAGTCGAAACATTTGAATTATAATAATACATTGACAGGATTAGTACGTAGATAAAAAAAAGATATATTTTTCACGTCAATTTATGAACTGTAACAAAGATGCTAAATACACATGGAAATTAATCAATGAAGTTCTGAATAAACAGAAAAAGAAAAGTACTATTTCTAAGATACAAATTAATGAAAGAACTATTGATGAGTTACAAGATATTGTTGATCACTTTAATGATGATTTTGTTGAAATTGGTCCAAATTTAGAAAGTAAGATACCAAACTGTGATGGAAAATTTTAAGATTACTTACAAAACCCTAACCATAACTCTATGTTCTTTACTCCTGTAAATGTTAACAATGTTATAAGTAAAAGCAGTTGTGGACATGATGAGCTGGATAATTTTATAATTAAGAAAATAATAGCAAGTATTGTTGAACCATTCACTTATATATGTAATCTATCTATGAACACAGGTGTTTTTCCAAACAAAATGAAATGAGCCCAAATAATCCCTATTTTTAAAAAGGGGAACCCCTTATCGCGATCAAATTACAGGCCAATTTCTTTGTTCACCACTTTTTCCAAAAAACTTGAAAAAGTAGTTATTACTCGTACAATGATTTTTTTTAATAATGATGATATTTTACAAGAATCTCAGTTCAGATTATTTAGAAAACACCATAATACAACACATGCTCTCCTCTCTCTAATTAATAATATTACAAGTTCTATTGATAACGGTACCCAGATTAGATTTCTCTAAGGCATTCGACACTATAGAACATGAAATTCTCTTAAGCAAACTTTCACATTATGGCATTAGGGGCATTGTTTCAGATTGGTTTCGAAATTATTTATACGAACGTCAGCAATATTTTGCATGTCACAATTAAGAAATATTAATTGTGGTGTTCCACAGGGTTCTATTCTAGGCCCTTTAATTTTCATTTTGTATATAAATAACTTTCATAGATCATCAAATTTATTGACTTTTATTATGTATGCAGATGACACTATTCTATTTTTTCGCACAAAAGCCTACAAACTATATGTAGGCCTAATGTGATTAATTCTCAACTGGATTCAGTTGCAAAATGGATTAAGGCTAACAAATTATCACTAAATATAGAAAAAAACAAATTACATGTTATTTACTAATACTTTTAACGAACTACCTCATCAGATTTTAATAGATAATATACAAATACAGAAGGTGATTGAAACAAAATTTCTAGGCACTATAATAGATAAACTTTCATAGAAGCATCATATTGATAATGTAACTTGATATCCAGAAACATTGGTATGATTAATAAACTAAAATGGTCTTTTCCGCCAAACATACTTTTATCACTATACTCCACACTAGTTTTACAATATCTAAAGTATGGAATATTAGCCTGGGGAAACAGTGCGGCATGCCTTTTAGACAGTGTTTTTTTAATACTGAAAAAGGCGATGCGAATTATAAGTAATGTTGATTATCGCCACCACACTTTAAATATACGAGACAGTTTGAGTACATTCACACGTAAATTGAAAAAATCACTTATTGCTATTTATGAACGTTGATCCCTCAATGATGATTCTTGTTTACCTGTGTAGTCAAATCTATAGACTAAATGAAACCTTCCAGATCCTGCCCCCCCCCCTTCCCCACCCCTGTCACTCCTGTCCTTCTTGTTCTGTCTTTTGTAAAGTTTACTCCTTTCAATTGTTACTATTCCCAGCTTTTTGTGTTTACAATATTTTTCAATGCTTTCCCTTCGATGGAAAGTGTGCTATGCCTATGATTTGTTTGCTTTCCATGGCCATGTATCTGTCTTCTTCTTTTTCCATTGTATTGGGCATATTATGCATGATTGCCCAGTCTAGTTTTTTATGTACTGTATTCATGATTTATCTTTTGCCAGTGACCAGCGCTTCTACAAGCTTTGCTTCTATGCTGGTCTCTGTTTTCACTCTCATTTTCATAAAATTAATCTAACGTAGTCTTCATTACTGTTAATTATTTTCTTACAACTCAAACTTTAATGCACTTTATTTTGCTTGTAATGATCGAAAACGTTTCTGCACTAAGTTGTGTTGTCAATTATTCTGTATATTGTTAATTACACAGTACATATTTATATATACATATATTTTGAAAAATGAAAATGTAATGAAATAAAATCTAAATATGAATATGAACAGTGTGGAAGACTGAGGTATTTTGTAAATGGATCTGTTTTCAAAAATGTGTATTCTTATATTATTCTTCCCCATTTTGATTACGTAGATAAGGTTAGGCTGTATGCCTCTAAATTAAGCCCCGTCTTAACAGACCTTTCTGGATCTGAGTTGTCCGGACAATGTCCTGACAATGTATCCCGCATTTGGTTTGAATTTCGCGCGCGACCGGCAAGTCAGGTATACGTTGCTATGAAAACCTGCCAGGGAAAGGTTTTCAGCGTGTGTCTGTTAAAGATCACATTACAAGAAAATGACAAATATGGCAATTAATGTATCACTCGAAACTGGGAAGCTTACAGATGGCAATCGTATAAGTTTTATGTCAACTGCGTATGTGATGATTATAAAAACAACATAAATAAAAGCTCTTCTAAGCATCTGGAATATCCGAGGATTCGCCAGAAATATAGCGATGTTTTGATGTCGTCACACGAGGGATCGATCCTGCTTAAGCAGACGACGTCCTATAATGAATGAACGTAATTGCAATGCAACTATTTATCAAATTATAAAGAGTTTGGTATATTTAAACATGACCTTATTTCACACCATTCTAAAAGGGAAAGTGAAACTGATTCTGATAACTAAAACCGTTTGATTGTAAATACACAGGAGAAGGTCAATGATCAATGAAATAAACCCCATTTTCAAATTGAAAAGCCCTCCGAATAATAGCACTGATGGTATTCGTTCCCTCTTGAAACGCCGAACATGCCCCGGTGCAAGCAGCTGAAAATACAATGGCGTCTTTAACGCTGCATTTTTTTTTAATACCATACACGAAGTTAAGAGTGAGGCAACAGACTAACATTAAGACTGACGCTAGTCAAGTAAGAGAAATAAGTGAAGAGAAGATGACAAAACAGGCACTGAAAATGTGTAAGATGTTATGGGACATCGTCTGCTTAGACAGGACTGGCCCCTGGTGTGTCGTCACACATCTCAGCAGCGTTCGAGGAGCTCTTCAGCTGCTATATCGGGGGCTGTATTTTACCGTTTTATAATTGATAATAATCATTACTTCAAATGTTTCCAAGCGTTGAATTTGGATAACCTTGTTTAATTTATGCCATCTATGCAATAAAAAGTATTAAGCCAATATTTACTTTGATTGAATTTTCTTGTAATGTGATCTTTAAGACGGTGCGTGGGCTCTCACCCATGTTTTATTGCCTAATTGAGGAATGTTACCCGAGGTTTATTGTCAGGACGTTGTTGCGACATTGTCCGGACAAGGTCTGTTAAAACGGGGCTTATGGGATATCTAGATTTGTTACAAAAAAAAAAATCAAAACAGAGCAAGGATAACCATATTAAAAATTAATCCATATTCCTATACCTCTACTTCTCATATTCATGACGTTTTAAAATGGAAGAGATTGAGTGTAGGTCAAGAAGAACGTTCAAAATGTTTAATGATCTTGTACCTGTATGCGCCTTAAGCACTCCACAGAGTGGATTATACAAGTTACATATATTATTATTATTATTATTATTATTATATCAAACGCCCTATGCTCCATTTAATCCTGACATGTATTTTCTTCGTTATATAGGTAAATTCAGTCTCACAAAAACCGAGAATCAATAACTGTAAAAGAACATTCTTCTCATGACGGACAGTCAACATGTCAGAAAGTCGAGTCTTCTCCACTCTCAACCCTCTCATCTGGTTTACAGTCCTTTTCAGGACTTCACACTTTCAAGAAAGATTACTTCTACACTCTCTGAATTTCTATCTCGCCTTTCCTTTTCTTCTCCTCTCAACTTTTCTCCACTTTCTTTTTCTTACTCAATAGTCCTTTTCAGGACTAACCACATGGTGAACCGTAAACCTTCTCCACGTTATCAGTACCACCATGCAAACCTCTACCTTCAAGGATCAACATTCTACTACATAGGAGCTTCATTTTTCAGCAATTATCCGTAGTGCTTTTACAATCCAAACTTTTAAATCAAATCTACAAAATTATTTTAAAAGGATCAAAGAACTGTGCACAAGGAAGTTTTCATCTCTCTCTTTATTTCTATATGTTGTTGTTGTTAAGGGTTCGTATGGTCCTGTATCCCTTATAAAATATATTGAATATCTACTGTAAATAGAACAGAACAGAAATGTATTTGAAAATGATATCATACGTGTTCAATTTTTTTTCTTATAATGTGTATTTGGTAAGACTTTGCAAGTTAAATCTTAATATTTTTACATATTTATGTAATATTATTGTTATCAAGGACCCCATGGAAGAATAGCCGTATTTTCCTAATACGGTTGAAATGGGCTATCCGCCATATATGAATCTTGAATTATATTATGTATATGTGAGACCGGTTGTAGAATACGGTGCCCCCTTTAATGGGTCTCTCACAAAGCAGCAGGCCGATACACTTGAATAAATTTTAAAAGAGCGTGCAGAATCATTATGGGTAGAAACTACATATTGTACTAATTGGTGTTAGCAACATGTAATCTGATGACCCTTGAGCAAAGAAGGGATAAAATATAATGTACTGCACATTATCTATTCATAATTCTTCAGAATCATTTTCAAACCCATGTATATTATTGGTATTTATTGTTACATGTGTATGTATTTCTGGGTAACAAAATATACCATGTCTCATGTTTGTATATACAAATAGCTGATGCTGAAATATCGATGGAAAGTGTGCTATGCCTATGATTTGTTTGCTTTCCATGGCCATGTATCTGTCTTCTTCTTTTTCCATTGTATTGGGCATATTATGCATGATTGCCCAGTCTAGTTTTTTATGTACTGTATTCATGATTTATCTTTTGCCAGTGACCAGCGCTTCTACAAGCTTTGCTTCTATGCTGGTCTCTGTTTTCACTCTCATTTTCATAAAATTAATCTAACGTAGTCTTCATTACTGTTAATTATTTTCTTACAACTCAAACTTTAATGCACTTTATTTTGCTTGTAATGATCGAAAACGTTTCTGCACTAAGTTGTGTTGTCAATTATTCTGTATATTGTTAATTACACAGTACATATTTATATATACATATATTTTGAAAAATGAAAATGTAATGAAATAAAATCTAAATATGAATATGAACAGTGTGGAAGACTGAGGTATTTTGTAAATGGATCTGTTTTCAAAAATGTGTATTCTTATATTATTCTTCCCCATTTTGATTACGTAGATAAGGTTAGGCTGTATGCCTCTAAATTAAGCCCCGTCTTAACAGACCTTTCTGGATCTGAGTTGTCCGGACAATGTCCTGACAATGTATCCCGCATTTGGTTTGAATTTCGCGCGCGACCGGCAAGTCAGGTATACGTTGCTATGAAAACCTGCCAGGGAAAGGTTTTCAGCGTGTGTCTGTTAAAGATCACATTACAAGAAAATGACAAATATGGCAATTAATGTATCACTCGAAACTGGGAAGCTTACAGATGGCAATCGTATAAGTTTTATGTCAACTGCGTATGTGATGATTATAAAAACAACATAAATAAAAGCTCTTCTAAGCATCTGGAATATCCGAGGATTCGCCAGAAATATAGCGATGTTTTGATGTCGTCACACGAGGGATCGATCCTGCTTAAGCAGACGACGTCCTATAATGAATGAACGAATTGCAATGCAATTATTTATCAAATTATAAAGAGTTTGGTATATTTAAACATGACCTTATTTCACACCATTCTAAAAGGGAAAGTGAAACTGATTCTGATAACTAAAACCGTTTGATTGTAAATACACAGGAGAAGGTCAATGATCAATGAAATAAACCCCATTTTCAAATTGAAAAGCCCTCCGAATAATAGCACTGATGGTATTCGTTCCCTCTTGAAACGCCGAACATGCCCCGGTGCAAGCAGCTGAAAATACAATGGCGTCTTTAACGCTGCATTTTTTTTTAATACCATACACGAAGTTAAGAGTGAGGCAACAGACTAACATTAAGACTGACGCTAGTCAAGTAAGAGAAATAAGTGAAGAGGAGATGACAAAACAGGCACTGAAAATGTGTAAGATGTTATGGGACATCGTCTGCTTAGACAGGACTGGCCCCTGGTGTGTCGTCACACATCTCAGCAGCGTTCGAGGAGCTCTTCAGCTGCTATATCGGGGGCTGTATTTTACCGTTTTATAATTGATAATAATCATTACTTCAAATGTTTCCAAGCGTTGAATTTGGATAACCTTGTTTAATTTATGCCATCTATGCAATAAAAAGTATTAAGCCAATATTTACTTTGATTGAATTTTCTTGTAATGTGATCTTTAAGACGGTGCGTGGGCTCTCACCCATGTTTTATTGCCTAATTGAGGAATGTTACCCGAGGTTTATTGTCAGGACGTTGTTGCGACATTGTCCGGACAAGGTCTGTTAAAACGGGGCTTAAGGGATATCTAGATTTGTTACAAAAAAAAAGTCAAAACAGAGCAAGGATAACCATATTAAAAATTAATCCATATTCCTATACCTCTACTTCTCATATTCATGACGTTTTAAAATGGAAGAGATTGAGTGTAGGTCAAGAAGAACGTTCAAAATGTTTAATGATCTTGTACCTGTATGCGCCTTAAGCACTCCACAGAGTGGATTATACAAGTTACATATATTATTATTATTATTATTATTATTATATCAAACGCCCTATGCTCCATTTAATCCTGACATGTATTTTCTTCGTTATATAGGTAAATTCAGTCTCACAAAAACCGAGAATCAATAACTGTAAAAGAACATTCTTCTCATGACGGACAGTCAACATGTCAGAAAGTCGAGTCTTCTCCACTCTCAACCCTCTCATCTGGTTTACAGTCCTTTTCAGGACTTCACACTTTCAAGAAAGATTACTTCTACACTCTCTGAATTTCTATCTCGCCTTTCCTTTTCTTCTCCTCTCAACTTTTCTCCACTTTCTTTTTCTTACTCAATAGTCCTTTTCAGGACTAACCACATGGTGAACCGTAAACCTTCTCCACGTTATCAGTACCACCATGCAAACCTCTACCTTCAAAGATCAACATTCTACTACATAGGAGCTTCATTTTTCAGCAATTATCCGTAGTGCTTTTACAATCCAAACTTTTAAATCAAATCTACAAAATTATTTTAAAAGGATCAAAGAACTGTGCACAAGGAAGTTTTCATCTCTCTCTTTATTTCTATATGTTGTTGTTGTTAAGGGTTCGTATGGTCCTGTATCCCTTATAAAATATATTGAATATCTACTGTAAATAGAACAGAACAGAAATGTATTTGAAAATGATATCATACGTGTTCAATTTTTTTTTCTTATAATGTGTATTTGGTAAGACTTTGCAAGTTAAATCTTAATATTTTTACATATTTATGTAATATTATTGTTATCAAGGACCCCATGGAAGAATAGCCGTATTTTCCTAATACGGTTGAAATGGGCTATCCGCCATATATGAATCTTGAATTATATTATGTATATGTGAGACCGGTTGTAGAATACGGTGCCCCCTTTAATGGGTCTCTCACAAAGCAGCAGGCCGATACACTTGAATAAATTTTAAAAGAGCGTGCAGAATCATTATGGGTAGAAACTACATATTGTACTAATTGGTGTTAGCAACATGTAATCTGATGACCCTTGAGCAAAGAAGGGATAAAATATAATGTACTGCACATTATCTATTCATAATTCTTCAGAATCATTTTCAAACCCATGTATATTATTGGTATTTATTGTTACATGTGTATGTATTTCTGGGTAACAAAATATACCATGTCTCATGTTTGTATATACAAATAGCTGAATGATGCAATACAGAAAGGTGCAATACTTTTGATATAACTTTGTAATTGTTTACACGTTGTAAATATCTCTTACACTTTTAATGAATTACGAATTGCACATATTACCTAAAACAGAATGCTTTATCTGTCTCTTTGTATAAACCAGCCATTATGTTTAATGTATGTCACTAATTTTAGGTACCGGTAGTGCACATGTGTTTGAAATGTATGATTTTAATTATTTATATAATGTAATGTCTAATATGATTGTATTCAAACATGTGAACGTGCTCGATTCAGCCTTTGGTCGCAATGCGTTGTTTTTGTATTTAAAAATTGAATTGAATGTATTGAATTATTGATTACGGAAATAAAAATAACAAACATTGAGACTAAAATTTGAGTTACAATATTATTTTATCAAAATACTTTTCCTGACGAATTACCCATATCCTATGTATACATTTATCAACATTATCGATATTATTAATGCATTAAGAGCACAGCATTCCTGTATTTCATTCACCAAGAGAAATTAACAAAATAATATTGTATTACAAAATATTTTGTATATCTTACTGTTTCTGCGATTTATATTGATATTGTATCTTGATTATTGTAAACATGTGGAATCCAGTCTCTGTAGTGCTAAACATGTTTTAAATAAACCATTTATTGAATTGAATCGAACATGTTCATTCGGCAAAATCATATCCGATTCCATTTGTCCCATTTTTTAGATTTTTTAATAAATGATAAACAAAAAGCACATACATACAGGAAAGTATCTCCTGATGGTCTTAATTCTCTATGTGGTGATCTTTCAATCAGAGGTGTGTCTCCAGAGCCACCCGGAACTCAGTGCCGGCAAAGAAGTTATAGGAGTCTTCATGGATCTCTCCAAAGCTTTTGATTCGCTTTCTCATGATATATTACTCAACAAGTTGCAATATTACGGTATAAGAGGGGTGTCTTTTAATTGGTTCAAATCATATTTATTACACAGAGAACAACTTACTGTCTACAACAATGCTCATTCGTCTTTCTTAAATTAAATTCAGGTGTGCCTCAAGGCTCAATTCTTGGGCCCTTATTATTTTTAATCTATATATTAATGATATTATTAACTCTTGCCGTGAACCTCACTTTATTCTATATGCCAATGATACGTCACTACTTGCCTCTCATGATGATATTAATATTTTACTTGAAATTTTAAATAGAAATCTTGCCAAAATTTCTGCCTGGTTTAAGTGCAATAGACTTTCTTTGAATACGGGTAAAACTCAGTGTGTCCATTTTTATAAAAAGAAAGGTGTGCAATATATTCAGACTGACTTATCTCTTAAGGTTGACGTAACCCAATTGAAATTTTATGATTCAGTAAAGTTTTTAGGAGTAATTTTTAACAATAACTTATGTTGGAATGATCACATTACTTCAGTCTCTGTCAAAATATCACGTTTTATTGGAATTCTAAACCGTTTGAAATATGAATTACCTAGTTATATATTATTCACTTTTTATAATTCTTATATTTTGTCCCATTTATCATACTGTAATTCAATATGGGGTAACACATTTTCTTCCCATTTACAATTTCTTTTTTTTTTTTACAAAAGAACGCAATACGTATATGTATGAAAACGGACTATAATGCACCAACATCCTTGTTATTTAAATCATTACGAACACTTAAACTTCCAGATATTACTAGGATTCAAATTGCTTCAATAATGCAACGCTACCACACAAATAATCTATCGCCATATTTAACGAACATGTTCTCAATGAACTCTAATATTCACAATTATTTTACCAGATCACGTAATCAATTTCACAGGTGGGCCTTCTCAAATGATAGATCTAAATATTCCATACGACATACAGGCCCCACTTTATGGAATAGTTTGGAATTTAGCAGAATTAATACACAGTTTAATAATACTTTTAAAAGACAATACAAAAAGAAATTACTTAGCAATTATTAATTTATGTTAGGATGACTATATGTATGTTGTGTGTTTATATATTTTGTCCTGTTTTACTTTCTCGGTTTATTGTATTTTAGTTTTTGTTTTAATTATTATTACTTGGTACTGTACTTAATTACCGCATCCATGGTAGCAGTATTATTTTAATCATCAATCCACGTTGGGCATGTGCGTTCATACAAGCCTTTTCTTGGCTTTTTAGTGCATGCCCGTTTTCTATTCATTTATGTTCAACCATGTAACAACTCTACATTTCCTATTACTTTTGATTGCTTTGTTCATGTTTTATTGACATGTTTTAATTCTCCTTTTCATTTGTCTGTATATGACTTTGTTCATTTTTATGAATTGGAAATAAATACTGAATTTAAAAAATATATATATATCTTTTTTTGTACTTGGAGAGATGTAAACTGTATTGATACATCAATATTGCACTGAATTATCAAAGCCACTTTGCCTCAATCTTACTTAAACAATAATTCAAATATTATGTGATATACATGTATAAAGATAAAGAGAATGCAGTTTCTAAAACATACTAAATCCATTTTTCATCGACAATGGTTTTTTGTTACATTAATTGGCAATATCGAGTTGCACATGCACCACTTACAATGGTTGAATTTCTCATAGGAAAGTGAAAAAAATCAGGTCAATGAAAGAGGTTTAGTTTCCAAAGATGCTATGTCAACAACATTTTGTCAACAAGTTATTTATTAATTTTTTTATAAGCATGCAGTCCCGGTATTCTGACAGCCTTTTCAAAGATTGCTTTAGAGAAGAAAAAAACGTACATGCAGAAAAATAAGCTAGCTGGAATACGTTGAAGCTCCAAGATGTATTTCAGTGATTGATCTTTCTCCAAGCAAGCACATCCCCTTGTTTTCGATATATGTGAAACACTCGCACAATTCATCTTTTAGACAAAGTTGGCTGCACATGATGACAGATGTTACCTTTTGAGAATAATGAGTGTCAGTGAGTGCCTTATCCTTGGCCTCAAGTCTGTAGAGTGTTGATCTTCTGAAGGCTGTCACAAAGAAGAAAATTGTATCAAATTTATATTTTCAATTTCAAAAGGGTACAGCAGTACTTTAATAACTGGAGTAGGGAATCTGTACTGGTTAAGAAGGATACGATGTGACTTAAAGATATTTAGTTCTGAAAGCGAAATGAAACTTAAAATTAAAAACCTCCTGTATCAAAAGATACATGTACCAGATATCTTGGTGCGGACTCGACGATTACTGTGGAGCAAGGAAGAAAAATATGTACCAACTTACTTTTGTTGTGCCGACTTACTTTTTGTTGTTGATGTTGGCGTTGTTGTTTGAGGTTGCGTTCTTGACGTTGTTTGTGTTGCTGGAGATTCAGTGGTTATTTGGGGCTGCGTTTTTGCCATTGTTTGTGTTGGTGTTGATGAAGGTGTTGCAGTTGCCGTTATTTGTGTTGTTGGAGATTGTGTAGTGGTTTGGGGCTGCATTGTTGCCATTGTTCGTGTTGTTTTCAGAGGCTGCGTGGTTATTTGGGGCTGCGTTGTTGCCGCTCTTTGTGTTGTAGCCGGAGGCTCCGTGGTTGTTTGGGGCTGGGTTGTAGCCGTAGTTTGTTTTGTTGTTTTGGGCTGCGTTGAATAAGCTGCGGGTGCTTTCGTTGTCATTTCTATTAACAAGAACATTTGCATAATACCAAATGAAAACACTAATAACTAACCATTTCTTTACTATGTTAAGTTTACCTCGAACAAATTGATTTTTATTGTGCATATTTGTTCACCATGTTCTTGGCTGAATCATCTTTAAACATCATTTTGATTGTATTCTGTTGTGCACCGAGCTACAATCTATTTCTAAATACTTGCTTACTCGCAAATCCACAGTGTTTCTTGCAAATAACATTTATTTTTAAAAAAAAATCAAATTACGTCAAAAGATTCTCACCTCTGAGTTTAAATACTCAAATGCTCTTTAATCCAACAAAACTATGGGGTTTATGATTTAGTTGCCCAACTATGCTCCTTAGGCCAAGCTATATAATCCTCTTTCGTCTTTTACGTGTTTTTTAGTTTTTATTTTTTTACATTTTGTTATGAGTGGAACTACTTCAGAACGTGCTGCAGATGGTTGTATGTGAATTTCAATTGCAAACGCAGCAAATGACGGAGACAGAAAAACGGCCTGCCACAAGGAAGCGCCTTTGCCCCTCTGTTCTTCAACTTACTTGTATATACCAATGTATAAAAATAATTCACGAAAGGAAATGTATAAAGATTATAGAAAGCTTGTTCACGATGGTGAGAAACTGTGAGACAAGTTTAAATGTAAAGTTCGCAAAACTGCATGCTCAAAGACGAATTTCATCATTAAATTCAACATAGGATCATCATATAAAAACGAATTCTAACGAGCTCTAACAATAATGAATGATATATATATATATATATATATACTTCTTTGCCCGCAAAACTTAAAGTCAATATATTGATTTTACCTGATGTACTTAGGGAACAACGTACACCTGCATCTTCATAATGTTCACAGTTGTGGACTCCAAGACCAGCATTCCCGCACTCGAAGATGTTCGCTTCACTCCCTAAGCAGTTGACGTTATCCAGAACAATAGTCCCCGTGCCTTCACCGAATGCAGCAGAAGAGACAGCATCAAGGGCGGGACCGAGTCCAAGAGACTGACAGACGACGCTCGCATCATCCAGGTCCCACATATCATCACAGACGGTTCCCCATTGTCCTTGGTAGAACACTTCAACTCGACCTTCGTTACTTAATGAACCACCGACGAGACGGATCGTTTCTGCAGACACAAGCGAAAATTGCATGAAACATTAAGCTCACTGTCAAAATGAATTACTTTTTTTCTTAAGAAATTCACGTCTTATTGTTTTGATATATAGTTTGGGATATAAGAAGTATTTTGTATTTTATGGATTGTTGTCTATAGCTCGCACGGTATTTCCTACTAAGAGAAATATCATGACAGGCAAGTTTGATAAAGCCTCTGTTTGTTTGTTTGCTTGAATATAATTTCTGCGTTCTTCATGATGCAAAGACAAGTTATAAACACATTAATTTTTCACTTTTTCAAACATTAACAATTAACTTCTAAATGCAAAGAAAATATGACTGAATCGTTCGTTGTGTGCAAACGTTTCATAGACTCAGGCTAGGTAACAGTGGAAAACACTCCGTCCCTCGGATAGGACGTGTGTATTAATGCCATCACATGTACACTTTGAGAACCAATTGCCTTATTCGCAAGAGTAGGGGGAAACCCCGGTTTAGTGGCACATTTGCATTTCCCAATCAGTTATTCAGGGAGGAGAGACTGGATGATTACAGTGATTCAGTTCGCCTTCCCCCCTCCCCCCCCCCCCCCACGTCAATCACTTCATAATTACAATAATTATAATATAATTTTTTATTATACAGTAGTTATAATGGTAATGATGATAATAAAAATAAACATACAAATAATAACAATTATAATGATGAAAATAATGATGATAAACCGGAAAAATTGTTTCTATGTACTAAAAAATTTGATCCTAAATTACTTATCTAAAAGGATCATTGTCATTAGAATTTAAGTTTTCGAGACAATATTGATAGGGTCCAACCATCGTTTTATTTTTTTTTTTGTGTAAAAAGAAGTATTATTCTAATGTTGACTGACATAGTGTGGCTTGGTAAATGGACGAATTCGAAACGCTGCAATTCTAATTTGTTTACAGTTAAAGATACAATATGCCAACTTGTTCCGAAAAAAACCCCAGCAGGATGTTACGATATAATTCATCAATATGGTCTGAATATTCAATACCAACCGTGTAAATGTACATCAATTACTCGTTAATTTTTTTTAAATAGCAAACAAAAATTTGGTTACAAACATAATTTTTCTCCTACTTCAAATTAACATGTGATTTTAGGGTGTGGTGTAGTTAGGGAACAACGTACGCCTGCATCATCATGATGTACACAGTTGTGGACTCCAAGGCCAGAATTCCCGCACTCAAAGATGTTCGCTCCACTCCCTAAGCAGTTCTCGAAATTGCATGCTCAAAGACGAATTTCATCATTAAATTCGACAAAGAATCATCATATAAAAACGAATTCTAACGAGCTCTAACAATAATGAATGATATATGTGTATATATATATATATACTGTACTTCCTTTCCCGCAAAATTTAATTAAAGTCAATTCTGTATTTTACCTGATGTACTTAGGGAACAACGTACACCTGCATCTTCATAATGTTCACAGTTGTGGACTCCAAGACCAGAATTCCCGCACTCGAAGATGTTCGCTTCACTCCCTAAGCAGTTGACGTTATCCAGAACAATTATTATAGTCCCTGTGCCTTCACCGAATGCAGCAGAAGAAACAGCATTAAAGGCATTCAGTAACTTTGTGGAAGCTTGATTTAACAAATTGTTGAATTTTGATATCTGTCTTGTATAATGATGTTCAGAAGGATAAATAAATAGCCAGGCATAGAAAGGTTTTCAAATATATAATGCTATTATTAAGATATCTGTGACTGAATACTCATATTTACGAAAGCGTATGGCCATACGCTTTAGTCTAACACTGAGTCAATGGGGAAAATGAGTCTGGCATTTCCGATCATTTGCATATGTTTACTTTTGTGAAGCACATGGTGATTTTGAAGTGCTTTTTTCCGCATGGGCTTCATTTTTACACCATATTACATATACACTGATAGCATTTAAGGCCAGACAGCTCAGATTTTATAAAGCCTCCACAAAGTTACTGAATGCCTTTAAGGGCGGGACCGAGTCCAAGACAATGACAGACGACGTCCGCATCAGCCAGGTCCCACATATCATCACAGACGGTTCCCCATTGTCCTTGGTAGAAAACTTCAACTCGCTCTTCGGTACTTGATGAACCATCGACTAGACGGATTGTTGCTGCAGACACAACCCAAATATTGCATGAAACATTAATCTGTCTATCAATATTCCCTACTTTCTTCTTTAAAAAATGACATCTTTTTGCTCTAGCGGCTCGGATTAGGATTATATAGCGTCTAATGCATATCAACATTGACATCGGATTCAGCTTGCCTTCCGCAATGTATGCACGTACCTCCTCCTCTCCCTTGGAAACGTTCCAGCCAGGCGTCTTTTTATACAAACGCTCATAATGCCGAACAAACAACAATGACTTGCGCGTCCTACTGGGTAGCCATCATTGTAACCATTAGACACCTGGGTGGAGAGGAGCAATGTAGATAAAAAACACTCGACTACGACACTTTTACTGGGAGTTCATGTATCTAATATTTAAAAAATAAGGTTTATTTTTTCCACTTCATCAACAATACCATTCACATTGTACCTAGACTGAAAGAACTAGAAGATCGAAGATGTACATCAATTATTGAACGAAGATAGCAAAAAAACATAAAATTGTGCCAAACATATTTATTTGGTAGTCTAGATCTTCTATTTTGACAAAACATTGTTATATAAATAATGAGGTTGGGTTGAAGGAGAGGGTGGTCTTACCATTGCATGAATTTCCTTGTGCATAGAGAGTAACATTTATGCTGAAATATGCTAGGATACAAAGTAAAGCAAATCCCATCTGCAAAAAAAGTTATAGAATATGTAAACGTAAAATTGTATTTCGTTTTCTGTTGCATTCACCTTGTTAAGCGTATAGAGAGACTCGCCAGTTACGGCACTTTATGAATTCATATACCATTGAGCCCATTTTTTTCATTATTTATGATTAATAATTATGATCATTAGTAGTAGCAGCATTATCATTATTTAAAATAATAATAGTAATCATAATAGATTGGAAGAGGTTCATCGTGGTGAAGAATAATTGAAGAGAGTTAATCAGTTGTTTCACGATGTGCAAACGTAAACGTAGGAAGTCTGACGTTTCGGCTGCTATATACTGCTAGCCTTAGTCATAGAATGAGCCGAGATCACGCTGAGCGGGTCTTAAATAGCGGCGGGAGCCGCCCGGAGAGGCCGGATGTACGCTCGGACCACTCGCGCTGTGATTGCTGTGATCCCTAACGAATGGTTATCTGCTATTCAGCGCCACGCAGCTAACCGGTTAGAACCGGCCAAGGATAGCGCGCCCCCGCCGACACGGCAGGGAACAACGCCGCGCCCGGTGATTGGTCAACGGCAGCGACCAATAACAGCGCCGACACGGCAGGGAACAATGCCACGCCCGGTGATTGGTCAACGGCAGCGACCAATCACAGCGCGAGTGGTCCGAGCGTACATCCGGCCGCTCCGGGCGGCTCCCGCCGCTATTTAAGACCCGCTCAGCGTGATCTCGGCTCATTGTCTATGACTAAGGCTAGCAGTATATAGCAGCCGAAACGTCAGACTTCCTACGTTTACGTTTGCACATCGTGAGACAACTGATTAACTCTCTTCAATTAGTAATCATAATATAATCCTAATCATAATTATAACAATTTTGGTTATAATTATTGTTGTTGTAATTATTAAGGGACGAGCCGAGATGTCAACAAGGGTCGATCTAGTAGAAGAACTTCAGGCTCCCAGGGTAAGCCCTTTCCGTTACGATGAACAACCTATGTTCTATGGTCAGCTTCATGTTAAAGCTAGCCAACGATAGCTTGCTTGATTTTCAGCCTTTTTATACCGCAAACCATCTCCAATGTTCCTTTTCATTTTCCATGTTTGTGTAAATACATTTATTAAAGCATTTTTGTAGGACAGATTTTTGTAACACAGATTTCCATAGTTTTAATTCAATCAAACGTAAATTATGAACAATAAGTTTGTTCATGGAATGAAAGAAGGGAAGCAAAGCTTTATATACATGTATATCTCATGAAGGAAATTATTCATTATGATATAAAAATTGATAAATGATTATGAAAGTTTCTGCCATTAAATCTGGTTTCCGGTTTTTTCGGGGACACACTGTATTTTTTATCATAATAATGATTTTCATCATCTGTAATAAATATTGAAGTGGATATCCTTCTATGTATGGTTCCATCTGTGACCAAAAATTTCTCTTACTTATTGCTAGTTACAATTCAAAATACAAACTTTCCACGTTGAATTTCTGCAACTTTAAACACGAATTTTCTTTGTAATTCCCTGCTACATTTAAATGGGGAAAAAGGAGATTTAGTAGGAAATCAAACTTACCTCGGTTATTTATTTTCCACGCTTTCAACTTAGCAGACACTATGGTCAGGTTGGCTAAAGCCTGGGTAATTAACAATTATTTCACAACTGTGGCAGAAAAATTAGCTAGTAATCTGCCAGATAGCAACACAAATGAATTTGGAACGGACAGTGTTAAATTACAAAAATTATACGACACTAAGGGTGTGTCGAAAGGTTGTTTTCTTTTTTCTCCTGTCAAAGAAAAGTTTGTTTTAGATGAGTTAAATAAGTTGAAAATATCAAAAAGTACCGGGCTTGACTTGGTACCTGCCAGATTTTTGAAGGATGGAGCTAAATATTTGTATAAACCTTTAACTTACATTATTAACTTATCTATCTCAACCTCCACCTTCCCTGATGAAATGAAAATTGCAAAAGTAACACCCCTTTATAAAAAGAAAGATAAAACTAATGTTAGCAATTATAGACCGATTAGCGTTTTAAGTATAGTCTCGAAGGTCCTAGAGAAATGTGTGTATGCCCAATTAGAGAACTACTTTCAAGAAAACAAAATAATATACGAATTTTAATCTGGTTTTAGAAATGGTTATTCCACTGAAACTTGTCTTATTCACCTGTTAGATTTTGTGAGGAACGAAATTTCCCAAGGACGTTTTGTTGGGATGGTTCTTCTTGACTTGCAAAAAGCCTTCGATACCGTTAACCATAATATACTTTTAAGTAAATTAGAAGTAATGGGTTTAAATTCTGCATGTGTGCAATGGTTTAGGTCTTACTTGACCAATCGTCATCAAGTTGTCTCGTTGCAAAATGTACTCTCCGATTCTATGCCCATAAGATGCGGAGTTCCCCAGGGGAGCATATTAGGTCCTATTCTTTTCATGTGCTACATTAATGATATGTGTGTTTGTGTCAACGACAGTAAATTACTTTTATATGCGGATGACAGTGTGTTACTACTGATCCTAAGCTGATCGGGGAAAAACTTAGCTTAGAATTATCAAACTGTGTTAATTGGATGACAGCAAATAAGCTTAGCTTACATATTGGTAAAACCGAAAGTATTTTGTTTTGTTCGCGGGGTAGGCTGAAGTATACTGATGATTTCAATATAACAATCAACTCATTAAGAGACAGGATTCTGTGAAGTATTTAGGACTAAATATAGCTAGTGATCTTTCTTGCTCAAGTTTTGTTGACAGTATTGTCAAAAAAGCTAATGCTCGTCTAAAATTCTTGTATCGTTATCAAAATTGCATGAACTTAAAATCAAGACGCATTTTAAGTTTTTCCTTAATACAATGTTTATTTGATTATGTTAATGCGGCATGGTACTGCAGTCTAGGCAAGGTGGATCAAAACAAGTTAAAAATAATTCAAAATAAGATTGTAAGATTTATCAATCACTTACCACCAAGAACACACATTGGGAAGAGTGAACTTGAAACAGCTGGTCTTCTTCGTGTAAACCTTAGATCACAACAACTTTTAATTCACCATGTACATAAGATGTTTTACTCTAATGCAGATCACTATATTTCAAATAATTTTACTCGCTCTTCAAGTGTTCATAGGCATGACACTAGAAATAGTCAATTTAATTTCGTAGTGCCTAAGCGGAAAGGTAAAATTGGAAATTCTTTTTATTTTA
Source organism: Heliocidaris erythrogramma (assembly GCA_025617745.1). Lineage (NCBI taxonomy): Eukaryota > Metazoa > Echinodermata > Echinoidea > Camarodonta > Echinometridae > Heliocidaris > Heliocidaris erythrogramma. Next base: position 50,430,003 of record CM046856.1, on the reverse strand, counting down.
TTTATTTATTTATTTATTTATTTCTGATATTTATACAGGGTGGCTCATATCACCAATTTGGTGGTCTTCCATGAGGCCCTGTTTGGTAACAATAAAAAAAATAACATCAACAATAATCAATATATATAAATACACAAGCATAAACACGTAATACACATTAATCGGTATCCTCATTAGTTAAGTAATCATTCAGTAATATTCATTGACTATTTAGAAGAATTTTCGAATCGAATTTTAAATTAAGGATTATTAGCATTGTAAACTGTGAAATAATCAAATTAAAATATGGATGATAACCACACATCAAAATGAGGGGAAAATAATTAATTAACAACACATATACCAAAGAAGTTGCTATGCATAATATCCCCATATAGTTCACAGCTTACATCTCCTCTGCAGATAACAGAGCTTTTAGAGTGTATTTGAAACTGTTTAAAGTAGGCAACATTTTGATAGAAGTTTCAAGTTGGTTCCATACTGCAATTCCAGATATTAGGGGACTATGTTTGTATGTGCCCGTCCTAAATTTAGGTACACGCAATGTATCTCTTACAGCATGTCTTGTGCTGTGATCATGTAGAGAGCTGACATGTTGTAAATCTTTTTTTAAGTATTCTGGTGCCACGCCATGCATTGCTTTATACATCATCACTGCACGTCCAAACTGGAAACGTGTCTGAATAGACATCCAACCTAACCGACTAAACATATCTTTTGAGGATACATCGAATCCTTCCCCCAACACTATACGGGCAGCCCGTTTCTGAACCTTTTGTAGTTTAATAGTTTGTCTTTGAAATCTTTCGGACCAAATTACAGAGGAACAATAATCAAAATGAGGAAGGACGATGGAATTATATAGAAGTTTCAGAGACCTAGTTGGAACATAACTTTTTGCTCGCTTAATTACACTAATATTTTTTTGAGCAGTCTTAATAACTTTTTCCACATGTTCCGTCCATCGCAACTCCTCATCGATCATGACACCTAGACACTTGGCAACTTTAACTCTTTTCAGACAACTGCCGTTTAGTGTGACAGAAAATCCTTTACACTATTAAGAATTGATCGTGGTCCAATAAGCATCACATTTGTCTTACCAGCATTAAGAACTAGACGGTTTTTTGTTACCCACGAAAAAACATTTTCTAAACCTTTTGTTAGCTTTCGCTCTACTTCTGCAACACTTCTTCCGTTAACTGTTAGAGTGGTGTCGTCGGCATACATATCAACAATACCTTCATCAATACATTTTGGTAAGCTATTAATGTAGATAGAAAAAAGAAGTGGCCCAAGAATTGAACCTTGTGGGACACCCATCACAATTTTTGAGGAACTTGAAGTGGTCCCTTTAAAACAAACAGTCTGTTCTCGGTAGACAGATATGATACAAACCACTGAACACTCCTATCAGAACAGCCAATGGCTTTCAGTTTATGTAACAGAATATCGTGATCAACAGTGTCAAATGCTTTCCTCAAATCAATGAAAGCAACACCTGTTAATTCATTGTTATCAATATTCAATGACCATTGGTTAACTAATTTCATAAGAGCTGTTGCAGTAGAGTGAAGGGGACGAAAACCTGATTGGTTAGCACACAATATTTCATATTTGTCGAGAAAATCACATAGTTGGAAATGCACAGCTTTTTCTAGAATCTTGCTTACTACGGATAATATCGATATTGGTCTGTAATTACTGGGAGTGGACATATCACCAGCCTTGTAAATTGGAATAACTCTCGCTTTTTTCAAGATTTTAGGCACTTGTCCTGTTGCAAGTGACTTATTGATAATGCACGTTAAAGAGTCAACAATGACATATTTCGCCATTTTCAAAAGACGGCAACTTATTCCATCATCACCTGTTGCTTTATCGTCACTCATGTTTTCAATTTCTTTTAAAACAAATGCGTTCGTGACTTGATGTAGCTCAAACTTTTCTTCAGTATTAGCTAGCTCATTTTCTTCTAGAATGATTTCAGCGTGTTTTGGGATATCACGCGTAATATTTTGAGCACAAGTAACACAATATTCATTAAATGTTTGAGCAATACCTTTGTCATCAGTAATTTTGGTCCCATTCACGTCTAGGCTGCTGGGTAAGACATGATTGGATTTAGGAATAATGTGCTTGATACTCTGCCACATTTTTTTGCTATTCCCTTTACTCATATCTATCTGAGAACTGTGATAATTTCTTTTTTCTTTTTTCAGAAGATAATTCACTTTGTTCTTCAGTCCTTTGTACCTAGCCCATGATGTGTCACCACCTTTCTTAAGCGCCACATCATGTGCATGATCTCTTTCACGCATTGTTTCAATTATATCGTCATTAATCCAAGGGCACGCATTATTTCACATAACGGCATATGTTTATCAACAACATGCATAAATAATTTATGCCACGTCTCCCATGCAATGTCAATATCATCAAAATTTACATATGATCTCCATGGAATTTTTGAAGATCATATAGAAAATCTTTGAGATCGAGGTTTTTTAACGAACGAAATTTAGCAGATTTGCCCTTAGCGGATTTTTTATTGTTATTGAAACTTCTCACAGTATAGACTAGATAATGGTCACTAATGCTAGTCTTAAAAACACCAGTCTCAGAAAACAACTCGGGATTAGTGACAAAAATCAAGTCAATGATTGAGTATGTATTTTGAGTTATACGGGTAGGCATGTCAACCAATTGCTTAAGACCATATAACTCAAATAGGAATTGTAATTTTTCTGCATTTGTATCTCTTTTATCACTGATAAAATTACAGTTAAAATCTCCCAAAATAGCACAACTAATATTTTCAGACATTACTTTTGCAAGGCATGTATCAAGTTTCTCAAAATAATCTATCGTCGAATTCGGTGGCCTATAAATTGAACCTACCAATATAGGAGGTTTGTGGGGATGAGAGAGCTCCAGCCACAAACATTCTAAGTCATTACTGTTTAAATCATGCCTTTGCTTGAAATCATACTTATTGGATATGTACATAGCAACGCCACCGCCATGTCTGTTTCGGTCTTTACGAAGCAATCCAAAGCCATCTATGTTTAGTTCAGAGTCAGGTATTGATGAGTCACACAGTGTTTCATTCAAACATACTATATCAAAAGGCTCATTTTTAAGTAAGATTTTCAGCTCATCAATCTTATATATAAGACTGTGAATGTTTACGTGAGAAAACTTAATGCCCCTTTGCTTTATTGTGGGAATACATCCATTTACTAAATCCTTTAATTTGTCGGTATGTGACTTGTCAGTATCAACATTTTCAGAACTGACATCAGTACTATTAAACGAAGGTGACTTTGGCATTACTTCAAAAGATCTGTCATGTTCAATCTTTATTTTATTTTAACGGTATTCTTTTCTGGAATTCCCTCCCAAATCATGTTAAGTCAGTTAAGATTTTTTTACATTTTAAAAGGGTATTGAAGCATCATTTGAAAAATGTGTCTACTCCATAACTATATTTCTCCTCTCCTTTTTGTAGCTCAGATGGTTTTTTCCTATATTATTTGACTTATGTAACCAACGTTTATTATCGATAGTTTCATTATGATTTTCTGTATATAGTTTTATCCGTTGAGTAAGTCTTGTTTTCACATTTATGTAATCTTCGCCTACTTTATAAAAAATGTTATGTTTTATTTTGCTACTTTTAATTAGTACATTCTTATTACTTGTCGTACGTGTAAGATAGTCTTGTAGCCGTACTAATGTGTTTTCTTAGTGTATTTTTTAATCAGTTATTTAGGTAAGGACCCCATTGGAAATAAGCCATTTCGGCTTTCATGGGCTATCCTGTCATGGTACCTGGTTATGTTTGTATTGCAATATACCTGACGAATAAAATCAAATCAAATCATAAATGTTTGTGGGTCAAACGCATCACTTTGTTCTACTATGGCGGTCAACATAATGCAATACATATAGTTTTAATGAAGGAAAATGTATGCACAGTGAATTGTAACGAGGAGAATAAATAAGGCCTCTTATTCGAGATCTGGATTCAGATTGAAATAATCACAAAAGATTTGTTGGATGATTTCATAAAAATATGCCAAGACACTGAATATAAGAGACACAAGGAAATACACGATGCATAACATTTACTTCATAAAAACGATAAAGATCAGGAGATTTCGAGCACTGTTCATACAGTGGGCTTGAAATATCCGACGGTCAGCTGACAGTGGAATTGAATCATCACCAATTGATATAGATTCATAAACACACTCGATTTGGCTATATGTTTTTACACACTACCGTATACGCTATCGATATAGCGATATCGATCGTCGCACTAATGTCAACAAATCAGCAAAATTTTGAGCAATAATTTGAGGTAAGTGAAAACACTAATTGTAGACCTGTTTTTATAAACCTATTAATACATGGTTGTGAGTTCGTGCGTTAGTGCGATCCCAACCATGTAAAAATATTATATTATTCCGATGGTTCGTAATTCCAAAAGTTAAATAGGGTTCATTATAAGATCGTAATTCCGAAAATAAGAAAGGGTTCATTATTCCGAAGGTTCGTAATTCCGAAAATGCAAGAGAGCCCTTTAATTTTGGGAATAATGAACCTTATATTCTTTTTCTGAATTAAGAACCGTATTTCAGTTTCGGAATTACGAACCCTATTTCATTTTCGGAAATATTAACTCTTTTCATTTTCGGAATTATGAACCTTCGGAATTGCAAACCTTCGGAGTAACGAACCTTCGGAAAATTGAACCTTTGGGAAACCATGTAACCATTTAAACATTGTGCTTTGAATGCCTATGCGTGATCTCATAAAGAATCGGCTGTCATAGATCATTTTTGATTAATTCATCATTCCTATTGACTAAGAAGCAGAGAATGTTGTCACCTTAATGTTACCAAAATCAGAACAAATCTTGGATTTTAAAAGAAGCAAAAAATTAAAGAAACATATCAGTGAAGTTTTGAGCAAAATACGATAAGAAATAAGTTATGAATTTTTGAAGTTGTGATCAATCGAACACAAATTGACAACTCCTTGATGTATCTTGCGAGCTCCTCTCCCATTTGCCCTGCATGTACCCCAAAAATCATTCTAAAGAAAATGTTCAACCATACATGCAGTTTAAAATGATTTCTGCTCGTATTGCTCATAGTCCTTCATCAAAAACTACGAAACTGAAAATTTATGAGATTTGCTGTACTGGGCAAATGGAAGAGGAGCTCGCAAGATACGTCACGGCGTTGCCAATTTGTGTTTTATTGATCACAACTTCAAAAATTCTTAATTTTTGGCTGAAACTTTCACTAATCTCTTGTTCTCATTTGTCTTCTGTCATTCAAATCAACTTAATGCCAGGGTGGACTTTCCCTTTTAAGGAGTAATATGAAAGAATGTGAAAGAAAAGTTAACTGATATATAAAAAGGGAAAGATAAATTTTAAAAAATAAAAGGGAGAAAAGGACAGAATGATAGAAGATAAGGAAAAATGTGGAAGAAAAGTGGGACTATATAGCCAAATGGGATTGGTTTATAAGTCATTTATTTAAACCCTACATATTCATTTGAGTAAAAGACATCGATCAGTGGCTGTTAATAGTTTAGCAAGAAAAACACGTGCTCTATGGAAATTAGCCTGGCAAAGTATTATGTACAGTCTACATATTCTTCCCGTTCCACCAAGTCTATTCTACACAATAACACAGCAGTCAATTCTCTAGTTTGCAACCAAACCCTTCCCTCGTTTGATACTAAATTGGAAGATTCCTTGCAAGGTTTTATTATCCCTGACGAAGTCGGAGGGGATATAGTAACGCTACCGTCCGTCCTTCCGCCCTTACTTCCGTCCGTCCGTCCGTAACAAATCTGGTTTCCGTTCGATAACTTTAGTAATGTTAGACAGATTTTAATGAAATATGACGTGAAGGTACATGGTATCACAATACAGCTTAAGTTCGATTTCGGAGTATGTAGGTTAAAGATCATAGCTCATTTACTATGCGAAATCCGAAAATGTGGTTTCCGTTCGATAACTTTAGTAATGTTTGACGGATTTTAATGAAATTTGATATGAAGGTACATATGGTATCAAAATACAGCCTAAGTTCGATTTCAGAGTATAAAGGTCAAATTTCAAAGGTGATTATATATGCAAAATATCCGAAAATGTGGTTTCAGTTCATTAACTTTAGTAATGTTAGACAGATTTTAATCAAATTTGGTAAGAAGGTACATGGTATGAAGATAAAGCCTAAGTTCGATTTCGGAGTAAGTCAAAGTTCATTGAGTATGCGAAAATCCGAAAATGTGGTTTCCGTTCGATAACTTTAGTAATGTTTGACGGATTTTAATGCAATTTGATATGAAGGTACATGGTATCAATATACAAAATACAGCCTAAGTTCGATTTCGGAGTATGTAGATCAATGGTCAAAGGTCATAGCTCATTAAATATGCAAAAATCCGAAAATGTGGTTTCCGTTCGAGTAATGTTAGAAGGTACATGGTATGAAGATGCAGCCTAAGTTCGATCTTTGAGTATGTAGGTCAAAGGTCAAAGGTCACAGCTCACTGAATATGCAAAATATGCTAATTATGTACATGAGAAAGTTTATTTTCAGATCTTATCATGGGTCATTCCATAAAGTAGTAAACTTTCAGTACATCCAATCCCCAGGTATTAGTAAATTCCTTGCCTAGCAATATAATATTATAGTCTAATGGAGTGAACTTGTTCTGACGTATATAGGCGATTTGTACCCGGTGAGGGGATGCTACGCTTTGCGTTACCTTGTTAATATCAATTTAGTTGGCAACTTAGTAGTTGGAAACTAGACATAAAAGACTGTCAGTGCTGCACAAAGAATTATGTAAAGTAACCTTTCAAACCCATGTACTCTCTTTTCAATTATTCCTCACACGCTGACTCCACCAGAAGGCAAACAATGTCTTGTTGGGCCAACTAGCTGTACTAGCTGATTACTACATAGTTGGCAACTAGGGGTCGTAGTTGCCCCCTAGGGGCTAGTTGGCAACTAGCTTAGTAAATATGTCCCTGTTTCTAAATTTTATACAAATGTTTTCTCTCTCTCTCTCTCTCTCTCTTTCTTGCGTATGTTTCTTTTCTTCCTCTTTGCATTTTCTCAAGCTTTTATCCGACTGTCTCTTTAAAGATTGCTTTTGAGGGAAAAAACAGAATATTAAGCTATCCAAAATACGTTGAAGCCCCACGATGTATTTCAGTAACTGATCTTTCTCCAAGTAAGCACATCCCCTTGTGTTTGATGTACGTGAAACACTTGCAAGTGGCATCTTCAAGACAAAGTTGGCTACACCTAATGATGGACTTCACTTTGTGAGAAGAATGAGCGTCGGTGAGTGCCATATCATTGGCCTCAAGTCTGTAGATTGTGGATCGCCTGAAGGCTGTCATAAAGAAGAATATTGTTATGAATCCAATCTAATTTCTTTTAAAAATATGTTTTGCGATAGTTATTTAGAGAATGTGGGCAGTTTAATACTGATACCACCAGACCACGTCACCCTAAAATATTCAGTTCTGAATGCCAAAAGAAACTTAAAATAATAGGCCTACTTGATTAATATGTCTTCATATTGTCCAAAAATGATACCTGCGGAAGATGCGAGTATGATATAGTGTACATGCCGACTTACTTTTTGTTGTCCAAGTGGTCGTTCGTGATGTTTGGGACTGCGTTTTTGCCGCGGTTTTTGTTGTTGTCAGAGATTGCGTGGTTGTTTGGAGCTGCGTTGTTGCCGTAGTTTGTGTTGTTGTCGGAGATTGCGTGGTTGTTTGGAGCTGCGTTGTTGCCGCAGTTTGTGTTGTCGGAAGGTGTGTTGTTTGGGGCCGCGTTGCTGCCGTGGTTTGTATTGTTGTTGGAGATTGTGTTGTTGTTTGGGGCTGCGTTGTTGCCGCGGTTAGTATTGTTATCGGAGATTGTGTCGTTGTTGTTTGGGGTTGCGTTGTTGTCGCGGTTTGTGTTGTTGTTTGGGGTTGCGTTGTTGGACATGTTGCAAGTGATTGCGTTGTCATTTCTAGTAAAAACAAAGTTTGCAGAATATTAAGTGACAGCCAACTAAAATAATTTTTTTACTATGTGAAATTAACCTCGAACAAAAAAAAATTCTTCATGACTGTATAATCTACAAAATATTATTTTGATTGTATTCTGTTGCAACCGTACCCGTACAAGTTGGGTAGGGGCAATTTTATGTACCCGTTACTTTTTGGCAGCTACGTCGCTGTTATCGCTGCCTATCTCTCTAGGGTTTAATATCCTTTGACCATTGTTAGTACCGTAAAGAGTTACCTTTGACAGGTTTTCGATTCATGCAAATTGATCAAATGATAGCAAAGATACCATAATTATTACTAACAGAAGAAATTAAGCTGCCCTGTACGTTGTTACCATACTTCTTGTCCCCAAACCGCTGGTGGGTTTGTCGACAAGACAGTGTAAAACACCGTATGAATGGGCCTATAGGCCTATCTGATACAGTCTTTTCGATCTGTAGACGCCTGAAACTCACCTTCAAGAGGCCTTCCTCCATAAAGCTCCATACGCAAGGAAATTCCATTTGTCCAGGCGGTGGGTAGTAGACGAACATATCGGCATAGCATGGTCACGGGGAAGCGGTTGTACACCACGGTGTTTTGGTCAATATTGGCGGGAAAGATCTTCGACGAAAAAAAACCCCGTCCACTATTTAAAGTACTTATTTCGAGGACTAGAATATTTTCTTGCCAATCATAAATTAACACGATCGCAAAGACTTTCTAGAAATCAACTCAAATGGCAATTTAAATATAATTTAGTATATCCCATAGAAATTTTCGGATAACATACGAGGTCATTGAAACGTTCAACATTATTTTTAATAGGTGATGTATAAAGCAATTTGAATGGCTGTGGTTGATATTTCGAAAGTAATTGCGATCGCGATGGTCATGTTTTTACCTTTGAGCGTGAACAATCACAGATTTTATAAAAAAAGGGATTGACAACATCAAAACCCTATGTTGCAATTACATTGGCTTGCAAGTCATGTGTATTAAACAGGGCTTTCTCCATTGAGCTCCACATGCTAGTTGATATGGTTTTGACATAGAGACAAAGTTCCCTAGGAGGCATCGCCCACTCCCCCCCCCCCCCCCCCCCCCCCTCCCCCATACACACATTGTAAGGCTGCCTCTGGTTCCAATGTTCCATCCATACAATGGGTTTTCAAGTGTTTCATACTGCGTTCCAAACAATTATTACATTCTCAATAGAGGTTGATGATATCATGTTTATAATGCTTCAAAATGACAAGCCTTCTGAAATGAAGACTAAATTGAAACGTTAATCTACTAATATCTGGCGACAGTTTTCTTCTCTATAACAATGTAGACATATGAACACCTACTTTGTCGGTTGTCGTGTTGACGGGATCTTTCAGTGTTTCAAAGGTATCAGTATCCATACTACAGGCAACCTTGTAACTTGTTACCCATTGCGGGTAATCCTGACGACCTTGTGTTGCCACTCCAATGATGCGGTACGTTGTCAACAAATCAACCTTCGATTTTAATAATAAGAATGAATAATAATAATGATAATAATAATAATGAGAAGAAGAGGAAGAAGAATATACTATCACTAATATTATTTCTTTTAAATGATAATAATTTAGGATTTCCCATCCATTTAACACTATTTTCAGAAATTTCACGCTCTCTTCATTCAATTTCGTCCTGAGACTTGCACATCTCATGGTCTATTTCGTCTCTTGTCATTCATTATCGATCTTTGTCAAATCCATTTAATTATATTGCATCCAATTTCGTCATCCTCGGCTGCCATCGTAGGATTGCATGAATCAAAACCTTGTCAACGGGAACTTTGGTATATCTGTTCAGGGGCTCTGACATCCCCTTCCCGATGGACAATTTTGTCATTTTTTTTTATATTTGTAATGCACATCCATAACTCTTCCTTCAGACAGAATTTGGTCCCGGGGCTTCAAGGGGAAAATTTTCCCCAATTTGTAGGGTCCGTCTGACACCCCATCCGACGGAAATTTTGGCCATTTTTTGGTGTTTTGTTATGTCCAGTCATACTTCTTACTGACAAAGTTTGGTGCATGGGGGAGATGGGGTGAAATTGTCCTGACTTTGGGGTCCATTTCGGGGGCCCTGGGGCCAAAACCGGTGGCTACGTTGAGGCTGACAACTGTTTGTGTAAGTAACTTTAAGGGGTCAAATCTTATGGGTAAAATGGGGTGAATATTTCGGGAGAGGCTCCCAGACTATTAATGGCTGGCCAAGATAATTCATAGGCACTTGGGACTCACCGATACCCAGAGGTCCTTTTGGTAAAAAAATAGTAGTTGCACTTAGAGCCAGGGACATAGCTTGCGGAGGAGAAGTGATACAGTTCCGCTATGAATGCAATTTACTTGCCTTTCAGCAAGACCCAGGGGTATTTCTTAATGATGGAATTGAGAACCCGCACTCCGCCATACCACCTTTTAGTATGTACAAAGCTCTGCAAATCGCTCATCGGCATGTAAAGTCGTTCCAAGACACATGACTGATATTCACGACATCCTCGTCACCGATGGACAGGAGCCATTCAATAAACACAATAAATGAAGAAGCATACATGGATAATGAAAAGGGGATGTCTGTTTTGTCCTTTTGATGTTTTATGAAACTCTTTTGAAATTGATTGCACAAAGACGAATTCGATCATTGCGATCTACAGCGGATCGTCAGATAAGACAAAAATGAATGGACAGTTTTAAAATCGATTGTCCATTGATCAGCTTAAGTAACAAATGACGAAGTTTACTTTGACATTTGCACATTCCTTGGTTCTCAGGACGAAATTTAAGTGAACAATGATGGAATTGAATGAAAAAAAATTGTCAAAATGGACGGGAAAACTAACAAATAAGATAATAGAGAAAATACTGGGGATGATAATGATGATAATAGTACTACAATTAATAATAATGATAATAGTAATAATAATAATAATAATAATAATGATAATAATGATAACAATAATAATGATGATAATAGTAATAACAATAATGATAATAGTAATGATAACAATACAAACACCAATAACAATACCAACAACAAAACAGTGGTATTAATAATAATAATGATTGATAATGGTGATAATAATATTAATAATAATGATATAATTAATAGTAATAATAATAATAAAACACAATGATAACGATGATATTGGTTATATATCATCATGATAAATGATAATGTGACATACTAGAATGCACATTTTACTCCATAATACAATGTCTATGTATATCACGAACGAAAATTTAGAATATCAATGGAATTCCACAATAATGTAACATAGTTTCGTATAATTGTACTTCTATGTCATTTCAGGAGGAATACAAACCAACATGAAAGAAGTTCATAAATTCAATCTCACCTGAATATGCTGATTGTCGTCGGCTATTCCTACTGCCCAGCATCCACATAAGCCTGGTTCTCCAGCTATGTTTAGCCGCCCTCTCCATGGCCCATGACCAGTGTTATACTCACTCGAAGCACTGAAGCTCGAATCTGGGATGGCCCCACTTTCTATGCCCAAAGGACTACCATCCAGAAAGACATCTGTTCATGCAAAGTAATGTTTGTTTTAAATAGGCCTATATAATATACATGCACGTGCATTCATTTAGGATATTATCGATTTCAGTTTGTTTCATTTATTTCTTATTCGGTGAAATGTTACCTTTATAGGTTTACGATTCATGAAAATTGACTAAATAAAAGCAAATAGCTGCAATGATAATGATAATATTATTCTTAACAAGTTGGATGGCTTGCGCCACTCATGATGTTTCAGCTTAGAGATTGGCAGGCGGATACTACGTAAGCAACCGAGTATGAGTCACAGAGAAGATTGGCAGAGAGGTAGAAATATTCTCTACCTATTCATCAGTTCAAGGATCACTTTTAAACTTTTTACAATTTTATTCTAAATGGATAAGGCTGTCCCAGAAGAACAAGACATAGCATGAATCATTATTGGATTAGAAGAATGATTCAAGCTAACTCTTACGCGCAGCTTGATTTTTCCGATTTTGTAGTACGCTCGTTTCCAACAAAAATGGTCCGTTCTTTTCCAGTAAATGAATTTACTAATACAACGCGTATAATGTACTTTTAATCATTCATTTTCTTAAATGTAGGCGATCAGGGTTTTAGTTTTCTAGACAATGTTGCCAAGGTTCTACTATTAGCTAATTGTATTTGACGTAAAATTTTACTCTGTTCATGTTCAACAATAGTGTGAAACCTGGAGATTGAATTCAGAACGTTTCATTTCAATTTTGTATCGTCACCTCGTCTTGAAACAATCAGCAATTTTGAAGTAAGTTAAGTTAATGATCTAAAGATTCAACGCCAACGTCTATGTCGTTAAATCATATTGACTGTAAATACAAAGGATCGCCGTCGCACACACTTGTTCCCTATCATTAAACTTAAATCAATATTTTACCTGATGTACCGGAACAACGTACACCTGCATCTTCATAATGTTGACAGTTGTGGACTCCAAGACCGACATTCCCACACTCGAAAATGCTCGTTTCGCCCCCGGAGCAATGGACGTTATCCAAAACAATCGTCCCTGTGCCTTCACCAAATCCAGCAACAGAGACAGCTTCGATTGCAGAACCGAGTCCAAGGGAATGGCAGATGACGTTCGCATCAATCAGGTCCCACTGATCATCGCAAATGGTTCCCCATTGTCCTTGGTAACAAACTTCCACTCTTCCTTCGGTACTTGATGAACCATCGTTTAGACGAGTTGTTGCTGCAGACACAGGTGAATACTTACATGCAACAATATTTATTTTTCCCCTCTTAATCAATAAATTAACTAGTTTTCATTTTTATTTCTATTATACAAAACTTATTCATTTTTCTGGGGGGTTTTTTGTTAGCATAGTAGCATAGTATTTTATGAAGAAAGCAAACATAAAGAAAGTCTAAATTGAGCTCTATTTTCGCTTCAAGGCATATATTCCTGGGGCGGTTTCAGTGACCCATCAGCAGAATGGTAGCTCTCGCTGATATTCCCCATATTCTTTGGTCTTTATCCCGCTTCTAAATTTAAATCATGGGAGTATCCAACCTCCATTTAACAAACATATTAGTGGTTCAAGTCACATTGCACCGAAACATATATCAATCCCCGAGAAAGTCAACATGGTCAAGATATGACAAAACGGTCTCAATGTAAACATGTTATGTAAATTAATCATTCGTTTAATCAATTTCTTTGTGATTATAAAAAATCGCAGTCAAATATAATTTATCCCAACTTAAAATTAAGTCAATATTTTACCTGATGCGCATGAACAACGTACTCCTGCATCTTCATCATGTCCACAGTTGTGTACTCCAAGACCAATATTCCCACACTCGAAGATGCTCGTTTCGTTCCCGGAGCAATGGACGTTATCCATAACAATAGTCCCTGTGCCTTCACCGAATCCAGCAACAGAGACAGCTTCGAGTGCAGAACCGAGTCCAAGGGAATGGCAGATGACGTTCGCATCAATCAGGTCCCAATGATCATCGCAAATGGTTCCCCATTGCCCTTGGTACCAAACTTCCACTCTTCCTTCGGTACTTGATGAACCATCGACTAGACGTACTGTTGCTGTAGACACAGACGAAAAGTTGCATGCAACGATAAGCTGCCTATTAATGTTCCTTATTTTCCTCACTTCTTATTGCTTTGATATGTAAGGGCTCTGATTAGTTAAAATCACTAGCATTTTCTTTTTCCTTTGCGAGGTAGTTAATGGATTTTTAAAACTAACGCACGAGTATATAAATTCACATGTTAAAAGTTCTATTGCAGTCCTGTGACACTAGGACCTCAGACCAGTCAATTTACTTTCTTTTCTTCCAAAGCTCACGTACACCTTTTCGTAGCCAAAAGAAAATTTACACGAAATGTTTAAAGGGGAATGAAAGGTAACAAACATTAACCTACAATCATGTAGATAATTGTCAGCCTTTTACAAATATCTTGAAATTACTCATGTTTGATTATTGAAGAAAGATAACAGTGTCTCAAAAAGTTGCAGTTTCCTTGTTAGACATTATCCCATGGGGGCTGCCATTTTCTTTACAAAGTAATGTCAGAGCAGTTATATTTATGAGATACCCACTGACCTATACACTAGCTATAATAACACTCATGATCACCTGTGGAATGCATGACACTGGATTTTCCCATAATACATGTAAAGCATTTTTGTAGTCATGTACATTCAAATGAAGATACTATTTGTATCAAGATATTTGGTTCAGCTGTTTCTTTTGTTAAGCAGGATTTAACATGCACAAGTTGTTTGGTCAGACAAAGGTTTGTCAATTCTACAAAAAAGTGACAAAGACCTACAACTGCTCTTAGATATCACCTGTGCGAGACAATGGGGGTACCAAGATGGCTGCCATTTTGCATTGTGGCTTTAGTTGTACAATAGCTATTCAATATGCAACATCATATCCATTATATACAGGTAAATGGACATGTACTCATATGACATCACAGTTTTTCAAAATGGCAGCCCCCATGGGATAATATCTGGCAAGGAATCTGCAACGTTTAGAGAGATTGTTCTCCTTATTAAGTAATCAAATAGGAGTATTTTCAAGATATTTCGAATAGGCTACCAATTTTCCACTTGATTATCAGCTAATATTCGTTGAGTTTCATTCTCCTTTAAAGTGTAGTCTCACACTGTTCTCCTTGTATCAAGAGATACATACAACGCTAGATCACGGCTTTAGACTGCCATGTGCTAGGACCTTTCTACCCCAAATGCTCCCCGCACCACATCTCAGCGCTTCGTTTCGAGATAGCGTGTGTTTCCCGTACATACATCCCTCGCATGTTTTACACGTGCTTGGTGCACGTTTACGTACCAGGACAAGTTATGAAAAATATAATAATTAATAATAATAATAATAACTAGAAAGGCCGTCAAAGGCGGCAGACCCACGCCTTAGCGGCGCTACAGAGTAGTTGCAATACTATACTATGGGGTCAAAACTACAAGGTTACACAGAATTTTTTTTTTTTTTATTATAATCAGTTTTTATTCTTTTCTCTCTTGAAACAAATTACAATCATGGTACAAATTACAATCATCATATATAACACATACTACAAATATGATATTCTAAAACAATATAAATTTTCATCTAACAAAAAGCTTCAAAAGAAATTAATATTACTTGAATATTGAAGAAAAAAATCCATAAACAAAAACCGGATAAATTGATATCCTTAATCATAATTATACTCTTAATTCTCCTAATGACAAGCGTTTCCACCTTTTTTCCTTACATGTTCAATTTCCATACATCATACAAATAAGATTTCATATTTCCAGAGAAAAAAACAAACAAACAAACTTAATTCTTAATGAGATAAACATATCCAGTTGTATAATGCAACAATTTTGTTTTGCAATGTCGTAATTTATACTCCCTTTGTACTATTGACCTGAGAGAAAGTTTTCTTTAAAAAAAAACACAAAAAAAACAAACAACCCTACCCTACCCTACCCTACCCTACCCTACCCTACCCAACCTCCCCCTTACCCCCCCCCCCCCCCCTTAACCGGTGGACGACTGGCTCTGGGTTCCAATTGTTTGTCTAATATTCAGGTTTTCCCATTTAGAAAAATGAATAGTAAGAGTCCCCCTCATTGCTGCCAATTTCCTTTCTTCTACTTTATCCCCTACAATACTATTCTTTATTTCATTAAATGAAGGTGGTTTTTTAAGTTCTCTATTTCTATAAATCAGATATTTAACAAGAATTAGAATGTGATTCATTAATTGATGTTTTCCTTTATTTCTCTCCTCCTTCCCAAACAGAATTTCCTCCCAACTATAGTTATGTATTTCAAAATCTATAAATCTTGTGCACATTTCCCACACTGATTGTACAAATTCACAAGTATAGAATAAATGTTTATATGTTTCTTCTTCTGTTTCGCAAAATGAGCATAAGTTAGTCGAGACAAGACCAAAACGGAAGAGGTGGTGGTTTGTATATAATATATTATGTATAAGTTTGAACTGAAACTCTCTTAATCGACTATTAAGTGTACACTCTCTTAGTCTTAAAAATATGTTTTCTATTTCCTTGCAGGAAAAACCATAGTTCCTTCCAATTCTCTCAAAAACCAAAGGTTTAAATCCATCTTTCTTTATTAGTTGTACATAGATTTGTTTTGATTTTACATCAGTTATATTAGTTGTTTTCTTTCCAAAAGTGAAATCAGTTCCAGAATTATTTTTTTCTTCCATTCTCATATTATTTTTCCAACAAAAGGGTAAACAGGCATAAAGGTGCTTGATCTTTTCAATGTCATTCACTTCTACACCTAAATCGACAAAGTGTCTATCACATTTTAGTTTACCATCGTTTTCCAGAATATGTTTTAATTTGTAAATTCCTTTGTCGTACAACCTCTTATCGTATATACAACTTCCTTTATATCGAATAAGCTTATTATTGAAAATTACCACATCACCAATGTCTATACTCCTTATATGTCTTGTATTCACCCAATCTTCTAATAAATCCATATAAAATTGTGGAGCTGTCACTTTTAATAAACCTGGTATATAGTCACATGAAAATATTAAATCTCCACCCAGGTGTTTAGTGACAAAGTTAAAATATTGTTTCCATTTCATGTCTTCATCTTTATATTCGCTGCGATTTCACTTGTGCAGAAAAGTTTAACATCTTCAATCCCCCTTGCTTATAGTCTAAAAACATTGTATTTCTATTGATTTTATTTGTCTTTCCTTTCCATATGAAATCAAAAGTTAGTTCATCCAGTGAATCATAAACCCATTTTGGAACAGGAGTAAGTGACGCCCGATAAAGAACTTTAGAATAAATATGCACCTTCAATAGTTGAATCTTTCCCATGAGTGTTAAATCCCTTTGCTTCCAAAAATTTAAAAGTGTTTTTATTTTACTTAAGATTTCTTTGTAATTTAAATCTTCTTTCCTGTGTTCATCAAGGGAAAAGAAAACCCCTAAAACCTTAAGAAAGTCAACTATTTCGCCAAAAGAAAAATCATAATCTAAACGTTGGCATAAACCTAACCTTAATATTTTAGTTTTGTCGTTGTTTATTTTCAGTCCAGAAAGTTTTTCGAAGTCTGCAAATAGTACTTTTAACCTATCAATTGATTTTTCATTGCGAGCAAAAATTGTCATATCATCGGCATAAAGTACTAGTTTAGTTTCCTTATCTCCAAAATTAATTCCTTCCACCAATTTATCTGTTCGTAATTTGTGTGCCATTACTTCAATACATAAGATAAAAGGGTACGGAGAAAGAGGATCTCCCTGCCTTACTCCCCGCCTTACTCCCCTTTCTACTTTGAAATAACCAGTGGACCTTCCTTCATTTAATACACAACTTAAAGTGTTCGTGTATAAAACTTTAACCCACTTTTGAAAAGATGGACCAAAACCAAATGATGACAGAACTTTTTGAAGAAATTGATGTGAAACCGAGTCAAAAGCTTTTTCGAAGTCTATAGCCAACAAAAAACCGGATAAATTATAACGGGATGTATGAAAAATAATATCATCAATAATGCGAATGGCCTCACCAATATTCCTCCCCTTCATATAACCCACCTGATCTCCCATAATGATTTCATTTAATACTTTCTTGATTCGCTTAGCCAAGATTTTTGTTAAGATTTTATAATCGACATTAAGAAGGGAAATGGGTCTATAATTTTTCAATAAAAAGGGATCTTTCCCATCTTTAGCGATTAACGTAATTACTGCTTGTTTTTGTGAAGATGCTAATTCTCCTGATCTATAAGCTTCATTCAAGGCATCTTTAACTAAATCTCCAATATCCGGCCAAAAGGTACAATAAAATTCTGAAGAAAGACCATCATTTCCAGGTGATTTATTCCGTTTCAATTCTTTTAAGATTTCTAGGCATTCTTTATTAGTTATAAATCCTTCACAGTATTCTCGAGATTTTTCTGTCAATTTCGGTAAACCTTGAAAAAAACTATCGTAACAGTTATCCGAGCACTCGTACTCTACTTTACCGTACAACCTACTGTAAAACTCCCGGATTTCTTCAGTTATCCTTTTTTCATCGCAACAGATAGCACCATCTGAGGTTTTAATTTTCTTAATAGTACTTTTTCTTTTATTATTTTGCATCAACTGATTAAAATAACGCGAATCCCTTTCTCCACTTTCGTACCACGAGGCTCGTGATCGAATCCTAATTCCTTCATTTACATAACCATACACTTCCTTTAATTTCTCTTTGGTGTTTTCCAATTTTTCTAAAATATTTACATTAGTGCTTTCTGTCAATTGTTGTTCTAAAAACTGTATTTCTTTTTCTAAATCTGTTCTTATTGTTCTTCTTTGATCAGCCAATTTTTTCGAAAATTTTTGTGTATAGCTCCGAATTTTCATTTTCAAAAAATACCATAACAACCTCTTGTCTTTTATTTCAATTTGTAGTTCATTTTTTAATTGACAAATTTTCTTCTTTAACTCTCTAACATAATCTTCATTTTCACACAGGCTATTGTTGAATTTCCAATATGACCCCTTTCTTCCATTCGATTTATTAATTGTTTTATCAAATAAGCGTAAAAATATTGAATGATGATCAGGGGCAACAGATGGAATTATATCACACTTCATAACCATTTCCTCTAGACATTCCGATATTATCCAGTAATCTAGTCTACTTTGCATAAAGGGATTCTTTTGCATATAAGTGAATTGCTTTTTTAAAGGATGCCTACATCTCCAAATGTCCGAAAGCTGCAAATCTTCCATGAATTTTCCAAATTCTCGATTAAATCTTTTCGAAATCCTGTTTAAAGACTTCCCGTTATAATCAAATTCAATGTCCCTAATCATATTAAAATCGCCACCTATTATAACCGGGTATTTATCTTTATTTAACTTAGCCAAATTATTGCGTAGTTTTCGAAGAAATTGCAATTGATCATTTTCAAAATTCCTTGTTGGAAAATACACATTGCCTAAAATCAACCTAACACCTTGAAACTTACAGTCTATAAAAATATATCTACCCTCACTGTCTTTTAAGACTTGCAATATCTCAATATCTACCCTCGGCGCAATTAAAACGAGAACTCCTTTGCTGTGATTAGAACCATGACTAAAATAACTGGAACCCTCCCACACTGAAGCCCACTTGTCCTCGCAATCCCTAGTACTAAAGGTTTCTTGTAGGAAAACGATGTCCGCCCCTTTATCTTTACACCACAAAAAGATACGTTCCCTTTTATCCCTGTCCCTGATCCCTTTCACGTTAAGGGAGAACAATTTACAATTAATCAGAACATCCATAACCTATCACATAGAAAAAAAATTAACCCAGTCCCAGAGCCAATCCCCCACCTTAAAGGACCCACACCTCCACCCCAGCATCCCCAACACCCAACAAAACTCATAATTACCCAAAACATCACGTATGACCTGTATCTCTCCCACCCTTTCCCGCTATTCCTCTTATAGAACAAATGACTTACTGCAGGTCAATTACACCCCTATAAAACCATGGTCTATCTTCCCACCTTTCTTTGTCAATCTTATCATCAACAAATCTACTTCAAGAAACTGCTTCTCTTTTATCTTTGTAATATGAAATACTCTCAAATTTGTCTGTTCTTTTTTTTTCCTGTTCCAAACTAAGGATCTTTCATCATAATATTTTTTTTCAACTAAGAAAGAAAGAAAAAAAAAAAAATATTGCCAAACTTAAAGACCAAAATGTCTTCCACCAGTAAATATTCCTTAAATTGCAGCATCTAAATATCTGTCTAAATTCAAAACTGTTCTATCCTGCCTTCATTGTATATACGGTCTGCAATTCAAAATATGCACTATCATACCCTTCTATCTGCCTTCCCCAGTACACAATAAACAAATGACCTACTACATATCGACTACATCAATAAATAATCTTTGCATGAATAAGGGATAAAACAACCAGAAATAAAATGCCCTATTTCCTACCCGCCATCTTCATCCCTACAGTATATCTTCTCACCAACCAGAACCATGGTACATGTTTCATATATTCCACTTTTTTGTCAATGTTTTATCAGAAACACCTGGATTTAAAAAAAAAAAACTAGTACTCTACTCTAGACCAACTTGCATCAAGAAATTGCTTCTCGTTCATATTTGCAATGAGGTACATGTATAAAGAACATACTCTCTGCCTTTCTTTTCCTATACTTTTCCTTGTTTTCTTTCAACATAAAAATTGTTACACAACTTTAACAAGGAAACAAAAGAAAAATGTTCCTCGTCAATAAAGATTTCTTAAAGAGTAGTTTCTAAATATTTTTTGTTTTTCTTCAAATCAGGGGCAAGAACAGAAATCAAAGACAAGGAGAGACATCATACTATCCCCATCTCAATTCAAGCTGTTTAATCCTGTTCACATGTACAGCCTACAATTCAAACTATGCACTGTCTCACCCCCCCCCCCCCCATTCTACATTCCACATTTCACAAAACAAATGCCTTCATACATATCAACTACATCAAATGTCTTTCTCATGTAACAATAATCAAAGAAAGGTCACCACGCCCAGCATCTTCACCCCTTTATTATATCCTCTTACCTACAGTAACCATAGTACCAACCATCCCCATTTCAATTCAAGGCCCATATACATTCTTTTTCTGTTCCACCCATTTTGTGTGGAATACATTCCACAGTTAACAACAACAAAAAAAAAAAAAAAAAAAAACACATAAAAAAACTTCCTACATCAACTAGTTCAATGGTCTTTTTCATATACTTTCCTAATCTTCTGGTTGCAATTCTGCCTACATATAAATACAGCCTATAATTCAATACATTCCAGTTAATAAAACAGATGACTCCCTGCATAACAACTACCACAGTTCAATGGTCTTTTGTACTCTCCTTACTCTTCCGTTGCAATTCAAAACTGACCCTTCTTGCCTCCATATATAGCTTGTAATTCAAATACATTCCACAGTTAACAAAACAAATACCTTCCTGCATACATGTATATATACAATGCATCAAATAGATCAATGGTCTTTTTCCTTTACATGTTGTAAGAATAAATCAGAAGGGATAAAACATGCATGACCCCCCCCCCCCCCCCCCCAAAAAAAAAAAAAAATTCTACATTCCACACTGCCTGCATTCCAAATTGCCTCCTTATACATTCCCTAGTTCCCAAAACAAATGACTTTATGCCTATCAATTACATCAATGGAATTTTTTCTTGTAATACTGCATCAAAAGAAGTGATGAAGCATGCATGTCATGAAGCTTGTCTCACATCTCAGAAACTACAATTTCCTCCATCTTTCCTAAAAAATAATAAAAAATAAAAAAGTTTCCTTGAATACAGCTTTAAATGTTTGTGTATTTTTTTCTTTCCATTCTCTTTCCCTCTCTACTCCTTTTGCAAAGTTCCACTTTTCCATGTTAACCCACAGTATAAATATAATTGAAACAAACTGCAGTACTCTTGTTTTACCTTCTAATTACATTGGTGGAAGATTTAAAGTTGCCATATTCCCATCATTTCCATTTAAAAATCCTCATTCTGGTGTGTACTGTAATAATCTATATTTTCCTTCTAATGCCACTTCTACATGTAATGCATATCAATGACATCAATAGTCTTTTCCCTGTAATCAAAAGGGATAAAGCATGCATAAACAGGACACTTGCCTCACATCTCAGGCACTACGATTTCCTCCATCTTTCCTTTAAAAAAAAACAAAAAAACATAATAATAAAAACAATATCCTTTGATAAAAACATTTTCCTTGAATACAGCGTTAAATGTATGTGTATTTTTTTTTCTTTCCATTCTCTTTCCCTCTCTACTCCTTTTGCAAAGTTCCACTTTTCCATGTTAACCCACAGTATAAATATAAGTTGCCATATTCCCATCATTTCCTTTTAAAAATCCTCATTCTGGTGTGTACTGTAATAATCTATATTTTCCTTCTAATGCCACTTCTACATGTAATGCATATCAATGACATCAATGGTCTTTCCCTGTAATCAAAAGGGATAAAGCATGCATAAACATGACACTTGCCTCACATCTCAGGCCCTACGATTTCCTCCATCTTTCCTTTAAAAAAAAAAACCCATAATAATAAAAACAATATCCTTTGATAAAAACATTTTCCTTGAAGTCATTTTTAAACATATATTTTCTTCCCTCTTTCCCCTCTGTCTCTCCTTTTTCCACTTTTCCATTTAACGTATACATATAATTGAAACAAACTGTAGAAATATTTGTTTTCCCTTGGAAGATTTTGAGTTGCCATATTTCCATAATATCCGTTTGAAGAACCTCCCTTCAGGTGTGTACTAGTAATCCATGTTTTTCCTTCTAATGCCACAGGAAGATTTAAAGATCCTCCTTCCGGTGTGTACAAAGGTATCCTCCATCTCAAAAAAAAAAAAAAAAATTATGGTTCCTTTTTATTCTGCTCCATATACTTAATTCAGTGCATCATCCTCATCTTTTAAATTGAGCTGGATATAACTTTAAAACTTTGAAACTTGACAAAAGCAAGATTCCTTCACATGCAGAAAAAAAGATTTCTTGGAAACGGCTACTCAATACATTTAACATCATTGAATTTACCTCCTCTTTTGATCAAGATTTCCTTCACATGCAGAGAATGAAGATTCCTTGAAAACAGCTACTAAAATAACCAACATAGTAGCTCCTGGCATTATACTCCTGGCACGGCTACAACTCCTGTATTTTCAGACCCTGGTGTTGCTGTATCTCATGGCGATACAGCGAATCCTAGCTTTGCTGCAAATCTGGCACTGCTAATGCTATGGCTCCTGGAGGACAACTTGCTCCTGTTCTAATGTGGCTCCATGCATTACTTAGCAGGCGTCAACCGATCATCACCAAAATCTAATCGATTCTTTCCCTAATCGATTCTTTCCTGTCACTCTCCGAACTGAAGTTCCTATACTTTACTATGGGGTCAAAACTTCAAGGTCACACAGAATTTTCTTTCCTGTCACTATCCGAACATTCCCTGAAAATTTGGTGCAAATCCGTTCACCCGTTCTCTAGTTATCTTGTACACAAACAAACAAACAAACATACGGAGCCTTTACATAACCCTGCCGATTTTATCGGCGTGGGTAATAATAATTAGCCATTCTTATATAGCGCATAACACTTTGCGGAGCATGTCTCTATGCGCTAAGAGAGTAAGAAATGATAGATAGAGAGTCACTGTACAAGGTTCAGGAATTAACAAGAAGTTTTAAAAAGATAGGTATTCAGGGCAGATTTAAAGTGTTCTAATGAATTAATGGACCTAAGGGAAGCGCATTCCATAGAAAATGGGGCAGCATGGGCAAAACTACGCTCACCGTAAGTTTTTGTTTGGGCTGTTGGCACAACAAAAAAGTGTTGCTTACTGGAACGTAAATTTCTTTCAAGTTTGTATAAGTTAAGTAATTCAATTAGATATGATGGGGCTAGGTTATGAAAGCACTGATAAGCAAGTAACAATATCTTGAATGTTATACGGGAATGGATTGGCAGCCAGTGTAAATTCTGTCGGATAGAAGATATTGATTGGTGTTTTTTGGAGCGGGACACTAACCGAGCAGCCGAGTTTTTGATAATTTGTAATCTTTGTATTTTCCGAACTGGTAACCCTTGCAGTAAACTATTGCAATAATCTATGTAACACATTACAAAAGCATGAACTAAACGTTCTGCTGTGTTTTTGTCTATGAAAGAGCGGATTCTTCCAATTCTATGAAGAGAAAATGATGCAGATCGGCATTTCTTTTTAACAAAATTGTCTAGTTTAAACTTATTATCAAAAATTACACCTAAAGTTTCAGATGCTTGAACGATTGTGCCATCCAGGTCTATTGAAGATATGGGAATCGTAGATCTATAGCGAGAAGTAATGTGAAGAAATTCCGTCTTGCTACTATTTAGCTCAAGACCATTTTCCCATGACCACTCTTTGATAGTTTTCATGCACTCTGATATTTTCAAAAATACATCATCTATATCAGATTGTTTAAAATATAGCTGAGTATCGTCGGCATAAAACATCTTGTGTACACCGTGTCTATCAATCAGGGATTCTAATGGAGACGTGTACATAGTAAACAAAAGGGGCCCCATTACAGATATATATATACTTTTGCCTCTCATTTGTTTCATAATTCCACTCGAGGAGGGAAGAAATTCACGGTATCTTAGTATTGTTAGTAGCCTAACTTGTTCTTTATCATCTAAAAACAAAGAAATTTTAAGAAAAGTTTTTGAGGGCTTGGGAAATTATGACCTAATATCCGTCTTATATCGTTCGTAATAGCTCTGGTCGTATAAATAAATATATTTTTGTTAGGGAAAGGTCAGGTATTGTTAATTTGGGGAATTTTAGAATGGTGAAAATAAGAGATTTTAGAGGCAAGAAAGGACTCCTTTTTTTTAAAGTGAATCAAGTGCAATAGTTCTAGAGGGTAAAAAGATGAGAGAGTCTAGAGGGGATTTCGAAGAAGGAGAGTTCTTACCATTGCATGAATTTTCTTGTGCATAAAGAGTAGAATTAAGGCTGAGAAGTGTTAAGATACAAAGTAGAGCAAATCCCATCTGCAAATACAAATTCAAGTAATTGTAAACATAAAATGTTTTTGTTGTAATGTTTATCTAGTTTTTAAGAAGCATAGAGAGATTTTCCAATTTTCTAGGGGCTTTATGAATTATCATTTTTACAAATACTATTAATCTTGTTAATGTGTTATTATTAGCATTAGCATAAGCGTTAGCATTATTATCATCATCATTATTACTATTACATGCAATTAATATGAAACAAGTTTGACAATTACGTTTGTCTTTGTTTTTGTTGTTGATTTTTTTTTTGCAGTTTATAATACAAAATGATTTATTGAAAAGTGGCCTTTATACTACTTTGTGGGGGATATTGCAAGAAAAAGGGGCTCTATATACCACATACTCTTTGAATTGGACTGAGAAATTGTTACTTGCACATACCTGTAAGTAGTCCAATCAGTAACAATAACTAATCGAAAATGAAACGAAATGTTGTAAAGAATATGCTGATAACTGTTCAGTTCATTACCACGAATTCGAGTCTGGTACATTATGATCATGTTGATCAAGCATTAACTTCCCATGTCATTATTCTGCGAATCAAACTGTTAACAAGATTTTCGGTACAAATATTCAAAAAGAGCAAAATGAACGCATGATATATTAATTGATAACCGAACTTACCTTGCAAAATGGTTTCCCACGATTTTAATTCTGCATGTATATAGACTTTGTCAAATCCAAATGCAGATTTAAAACAATCCATTCGAACGTACATCCATTCAACTTCTGCATTAAGGTAGTTCCGTTATATGCTTACATCCTAATACGCGACTCAAATATATATGTCGGACACCCTGTCTTATAAAATCTGATATTGTCTCACATGCGCAAACCTAGTCAACTGATGCTTTGTAATTAACTTTCTTTCCTAGCATCGTATCAATATGTGATGCCCAGTAATGCACTCCAGTAATTACATGCATATTGAATGAGTCAACAGGAGCTGCCTGATATGATTATCACCGGCCTTCACTTATATATTCAATTATGGGATAAACAACACACTGAACTGCATGAAACATGAAAATGGGCCTCTTAATTAAAGATAACCTGCATCCCACTTTAATAATCGATACCTGCCCACATTTTGTTGTGTATCTGAATATTAAATAAGTTAATAGAGTCTCATCAACACATGGATTTGTTAAATAAGTTATACCTCCGAATCAGCCATGCTAGAGGTAATGTATTCATGGGTGATGGAGTAATAGAAAAAAATGTTCATAACGATTTTTTTTTTTTTTTTTTTTTTTGATTGATGAATTAAGATGAATTATTTCAGGCACTCAGACCTTTCCAATCTAATTTAATTCATTTCAAATTAATATTTATTTCCTTCCATTGACAAAACATCTGTTCAAAAAGTACAATTTACATGAATATAAAGTAGTATCAGTACCATCAAGAACTTGCAAAATTACAAGGCGCTATCCCAATAAGCAGATGTTTGTAGCGGGTACGCCTGAATACACTAACACAATATATTTATCGATTACCACTTAAAAAAAATATTTAGCTAATCTGCAGTATGATGATAAGTTATTGTTACTGTAGAGTACGTACCACCCCCCCCCCCCCCCCACACACACACACACATAGACACATACACGCGCACACTCCCTATTGAAAGAAACATGAAAATGGGCCTCTTAAGTTCATTTATACGAAAAAACAACCTGCAGCCCACTTTAATAATCGATATTTGCCCACATTTTTGTGAATCTAAAAATTAATGAAGGTAATAGAGTCACATTCAACACATGGATTTATTGAATAAGTTATACCTCAGCCACGCTAGAGGCAATGTAATTATGGGTGATGGAGGAATACAAAATAATGTACATAACGATTTTTTTTAAATGATGAATTAAGATGAATTATTTCAGGCACTCAGACCTTTCCAATCTTGTGTTTAATACAATTCAAGTCAAATTAACATTTATTTTCTTCCATTGATTTTGACTACATTCAACATCCGTTCAAATAGTACAATTTACATGCATATAAAGTAGTATCAATACGATCAAGAACTTGCAAAAATATAAGGAAGAAGGCGCGATCTCAATAAGCAGATGCTTGTAGCGGGTACACCTGAATACACAAATACAATATATTTATTGATTGCCACCCCCCCCCCCCCCCCCACCAATAAATAAAATAAAATAAAAATAAAAATAATAATAATAATAATAATACACTGTTGGTAAAAGGTGGAATAAAATATTTTTGAATAAAAATCGACAGTTTTGTTGGTATTTGAAAGGCTACGCGTAGACAAAATGGTAATTGAGTGATTACATAATGTTTCCCCATTACACAGGTGACATTATAACATGAGAAATTTGGATTACGTAATAAATTCTTTTGTTGTAGACTATAAAAGCCTATGCATATGATATTCTGTCCCTTTCCCTGATTTAGCACTGTGTATAAGAAGGTTGCATTTTTTCGAGTTCCTTGTACCGTTTGAAATAAAAATCGGTAGAGACGTTCCCTGGACTATGCCTGGTCCAACGGCAACAGCAACACGCGAGAGAGTGGTAGCACTGCGACAGGAGGGCTACAAGGGATATCACAGAGTGCAGTCTCTAAGATCCTGAAACGTCAACGTGAGGCGGGGAATGTGCGGCCACGGAAATCTCCAGGACGTCCCAGATTGACCACAAGAAGAGATGATCGCCAACTGTTGAATTTCAGCCGCAGAAACCGGAAATTGCCCACGAGCCGTCTTCGTCGCTTGTGGAGGAGATATCATGGGATCAACGTTTCCCGGTCAACCGTTAATCGCAGATTGCTCCAACATGGTTACCGAGCACGACGGTTGACCAAATGTCCATGCCTGTCTGTTCGCCACAGAGTAGCTCGTCTTCTTTGGGCTAGGGAGCACAGAAGGCTTCATCCAGGACATTGGCAACATGTGGTCTTCACGGACGAGAGCCGGTTCATCCTTGACCGAAAGGATGGGAGACAACGAGTTCGTCGATTAGCCGGGGAAAACCTTCGCGATGAATGTATCCACGAGACGACTCAAGGCGGAGGCGGCTCAGTGATGATATGGGCCGGCATCCATTATGGAGGGAAAACGCCACTGGTGGTTCCGGACGGAAACGTCAACGCCGCCGCCTACAGGGATATCTTGGAGTTCCACTCTCTTCCATATGCAAGACGAGTGTATGGGCACAATTTGCAACTGCAGGATGACAACGCTAGACCGCACAGGGCCGCTGCAGTAAGGGAATTCCTGGAGGCAGAGGGCGTCGTACAGTTGCCATGGCCAGCTTGTTCGCCGGATATGAACCCCATAGAGCATGCATGGGATGCCCTAGGCCGAGCCATCAACGACAGAGAGGTCATTCCTCAAAATCTGCAGGAGTTGGCAGATGCTCTGAGGGAAGAATGGGACGCTATGCCTGTTGACGTCATCAACAAGCTAGTGGACAGCATGCCACGACGTCTGCATGCGCTGGTTCGTGCCAGGGGTGGACATACCCAATACTAGTGACTGAGTAAGAACAATGACTCAAGTTTGATGCAAATTTGTCCATGAAATCACAAAAAAGAAGTCATCTGGAAAACTGAGAGAGATTGAAAATAAATACTGTATCTCATGATCCTTTAATTTACTGTATATTGTCGTCATTGTTGTTCCATGACATCCATCGCTTAGGACATAAACTTGTAAAATATCACTGTCAAACGTGTGTAAAAGGCAGAATAATAAAGTAAAGTGGTTATCATGCACCATAAATGCCATATTCAAATCATGTTGTAATAATTACGCTGTGAAAATTTGGTGAAAAAAAATATTCCACCTTTATGACCAACAGTGTATTTAGCTGATCTGCCAAAATAAAAGAAATATAATAATAATAATAATAATGATAATAATAATAAAAATAATATTAGCTGATCTGCGTTTACTGAATGCACCCAAAATCGTCACTTTCATTTCTTCACAATTTGTCGGCACATTTGTGCTACCTCCGTGATAGCGATAAATGCATGTTTGTAACGGTTTGATGAACGCGGATGTAATAAGCTGTATTGTTCGTTGATATGAGAATTATGCTGGGTAAGTGAAGGCACAATCCCTACAAAACCTGATAAATTATGTTGCATGTATGGGGGTTCTCGCTAAATTGATAACGAACAAACGTCAATTTTGAGTTGATTGCTTGGTATTTACCACGAGGTGAAATTAATAATTGGTAATTTGTATTCGGGAGCTGGTGGTATTGTTTTTTAATTATGTATTGTCGTCCCTATCATGACGGAGATAAAGTCTGCGGTTTACGTTTGTAAAAGAAGATAGACATACTACTGCGTAATATAGGCCTTACTATTTACAATTAGGTTATTAGAGAGGCAAAAGTATTTGTGTCGAAGGAAATTCTATTATTACATTTGTTTATCTATTTATTTTGGTAACCTGTGTTACGTCATATTCTTTTCTTTCTTTTTAGGAATGAAATGACGAGCAAGAACCACAATTTGTAGAAATATGCCTAGTGGGAGAGGGAAAGAGACAGTAAAAGTAAATAAAGGGAGAAGAACGATAGTGATAGCAAGAAAGGGAGAGAGTAGGCGTTGGATTGACACATATATGGCTTTGATAAGAATAGAATGTACAAAAACAGTAGTATGTTATTTTGAACGAGTCAGATGTTAGTAAGGCACAGTGATTTAGCTTTTAAAATTCATAACACTGACATTAAGAACATGGACCCTGTCAAATATCTTGGAGTTTTTAATGATAGATTAAGAGCTTTAATGGAATAAACAAGTTGAGAAGAAATATGATTAAATATAGGTGAAATTTATTGAACTACGATTCTGATGCTTTCGTTCATGAATTCTATGGAATGATTCAAACTTCCTCATTTATACCACTTATTTCTAAACCAACTCGCATCACAGTACAATCCTCCACCTTAATTGACAATATATTTAGTAACATGCATCACTTTCCCCAAGCTGGTATTGTAGTATCAGACCTGACGGATCACTTTCTCATATTTGCACAATTCTTTGCAGCAAACACAATGCCCGTCTATAATATACAAACGGAATTTGTCTGAAGGAAATATTAACACTTTCAAAGACAGACTAAGCATAGTAGATTGGAATGATAATTATGATATGATTGATGTAAATAGTAGTTTTGATGAATTTATGGCTAAATTAACTAGCTTGCTTAATGAATGTTGTCCTATGAGAAAAATCAATCTTCAAAATAGGAAAAGAAATCGAAAATCTCCATGGATAACACCAAGCTTATTATATAAGATCAATAAATAGGAAAAATATTGTTTATTTGAAATATAAAGCGAATCCCAGTGAAACTTCTAAGTCGAAACATTTGAATTATAATAATACATTGACAGGATTAGTACGTAGATAAAAAAAGATATATTTTTCACGTCAATTTATGAACTGTAACAAAGATGCTAAATACACATGGAAATTAATCAATGAAGTTCTGAATAAACAGAAAAAGAAAAGTACTATTTCTAAGATACAAATTAATGAAAGAACTATTGATGAGTTACAAGATATTGTTGATCACTTTAATGATTATTTTGTTGAAATTGGTCCAAATTTAGCAAGTAAGATACCAAACTGTGATGAAAAATTTTAAGATTACTTACAAAACCCTAACCATAACTCTATGTTCTTTACTCCTGTAAATGTTAACAATGTTATAAGTAAAAGCAGTTGTGGACATGATGAGCTGGATAATTTTATAATTAATAAAATAATAGCAAGTATTGTTGAACCATTCACTTATATATGTAATCTATCAAACAAAATGAAATTAGCCCAAATAATCCCTATTTTTAAAAAGGGTAACCCCTTATCGCGATCAAATTACAGGCCAATATCTTTGTTAACCACTTTTTCCAAAAAACTTGAAAAAGTAGTTATTACTCGTACAATGATTTTTTTTAATAATGATGATATTTTACAAGAATCTCAGTTCAGATTTAGAAAACACCATAATACAACACATGCTCTCCTCTCTCTAATTAATAATATTACAAGTTCTATTGATAACGGTACCCAGATTAGATTTCTCTAAGGCATTCGACACGCAAACTTTCACATTATGGCATAAGGGGCATTGTTTCAGATTGGTTTCGAAATTATTTATACGAACGTCAGCAATATTTTGCACGTCACAATTAAGAAATATTAATTGTGGTGTTCCACAGGGTTCTATTCTAGGCCCTTTAATTTTTATTTTGTATATAAATAACTTTCATAGATCATCAAATTTATTGACTTTTATTATGTATGCAGATGACACTATTCTATTTTTTCGCACAAAAGCCTAGAAACTATATGTAGGCCTAATGTGATTAATTCTCAACTGGATTCAGTTGCAAAATGGATTAAGGCTAACAAGTTATCACTAAATACAGAAAAAAAAAAATTACATGTTATTTACTAATACTTTTAACGAATTACCTCATCAGATTTTAATAGATAATATACAAATACAGAAGGTGATTGAAACAAAATTTCTAGGCACTATAATAGATAAACTTTCATAGAAGCATCATATTGATAATGTAACTTGATATCCAGAAACATTGGTATGATTAATAAACTAAAATGGTCTTTTCCCCCAAACATACTTTTATCACTATACTCCACACTAGTTTTACCATATCTAAAGTATGGAATATTAGCCTGGGGAAACAGTGCGGCATGCCTTTTAGACAGTGTTTTTTTATTACTGAAAAAGGCGATGCGAATTATAAGTAATGTTGATTATCGCCACCACACTTTAAATATACGAGACAGTTTGAGTACATTCACACGTAAATTGAAAAAATCACTTATTGCTATTTATGAACGTTGATCCCTCAATGATGATTCTTGTTTACCTGTGTAGTCAAATCTATAGACTAAATTAAACCTTCCAGATCCTGCCCCCCCCCCTTCCTCACCCCTGTCACTCCTGTCCTTCTTGTTCTGTCTTTTGTAAAGTTTACTCCTTTCAATTGTTACTATTCCCAGCTTTTTGTGTTTACAATATTTTTCAATGCTTTCCCTTCGATGGAAAGTGTGCTATGCCTATGATTTGTTTGCTTTCCATGGCCATGTATCTGTCTTCTTCTTTTTCCATTGTATTGGGCATATTATGCATGATTGCCCAGTCTAGTTTTTTATGTAC